>CAKKXW010000002.1:98898575-98910663 GCA_920937365.1 Sphaerophoria rueppellii | reverse complement strand
GAGAGAAATCGAAATGCAGCAGCAGTTGGAGCTCAAAGAAGAGACAACTTTGGAAATTCGAGAAACAGTCACTTCATTGGAGCAGGAAGTCGAATTGAAGAAACGCAAACTATCCAAATGCTATGCCAAGTACTTGGCCCTGCAGCAGGAGTTAAACGATACCAAATACGAGCATAACCAGGATTTGCGGGAGCTCGAAATGGCACAAAATGAATTAGTCAAGGAATTGAAACGACAGCTGCTCATCATTGATAACTTTGTCCCTGTCGAGGTCAAAAATCGCCTCTACACCCAAGCCAAGTACGACGAAGACAAGGAGGAATGGAAATTTTCGGCTTTGAGCATCAACGACACTCGTAGCTTGAAACGTCCGGTGTCACACCCCCAACGACGTCGTCCAGTCTCCGAATATGGCCTCCAAGAAGCTCAAAAGAACGTTCCCACATCAATTCGATTCAAAAGCGAAAACATTGTCAGCTACGAATTGGACATGCCGTGTCGAACGACCCAAGAATACCGCAGTCCCAGAGTTTCGGCCTCCCTGCAGGCAGTTCTGGCTCAAGCCATGCAAACTGGCGATGATATTGATATTGGCGACAACACAAACAGCATTCGACATCGCATGGAGAAAATCATCAATCAGAACTCTCAGTCGGTCACCACGAACGGAGTGAGGAATATCAAATCGTCCAAAGTCGATAGCAACAAGAGGCAACCGGTGCAGCCAAAGGGAATCAAGAAGCCTGCTTCGGCTTATCCCAAAGCCAGAGGTTTAGTTAATAAATAAATTGTAAGGAGGACTTCTCCTCATGTCAAAGTGCAATCGCAAACATTCGGTCGTTGTTCCCCTTTTGCTTGCCACCACAACCGCTGCCGTCGCTCGTCCCTCTTAACCATGTCCCAACTAATACTCCATTTATGATGTAACCATCCCAGTTTAATCTAGAAATTATTTAACTATGTTACCAAATAACCAAAGCTTCGATTCAAAATGGTGTCTGTAACTGTAATTCTTTCGCGCTAATTTATTAATTTGGTTAAGTAGTTTTGTGTTGTTTAAATTAAATTTACTTAAAAGTATTTTAGGGAAACCCCACTCTAGACTGGTCAGAAATATTTATTTATATTAGTTTTTGCGCATTTTTTATATTTTATTTGTATAAATTGTTTTCATTTATTCGAAGAAATAAATAGATTTTTCTGTTAATCTGTGTGATGTTTGTTTTGTTGAAAGTAAAGATTGAAGAACAATGGTTCGATTCTGAGGAAAGAAAAATCGGTGTGGGAGTACCCGAAAAGAGGCTAGAAAGGCGTTTGTCACTCTAAACCATAACTAGGACAGTGGCGCATCTACAAAGCAAGTCAAGACGCCCCCAAATTCTTTTGTTAAATATAAGTGAACAAATAATATATTTCCTCGAAGTTTTGGAATCATGGAAAGTTTCTAAATTACAATTACCACAAGTTTTATTTATCTATGTTGTTGAGTCCCGTCTTTTCTACTGTGTCCAGTAAGCTTTGCAGTTTCTGATCGAATAGTTCACACCGTATTGGCATTTCGAGTGAATAGAAGGGATTTTTTAGAACAAAGTCGGAATAGAGTTCGTATATCTTCCTCAGCAGAATATCCATTCCGGATAGTCCGGTTTCAGATACCATGATGAACTTTACTCCTACACACAGAATATTTAGACATGATTGAGTATTTTAATTCAATAAAGTCTCACCAGTTAAAGTTTGAAAGCAGTGCAATGTGAAAGTATCAGCTTCGAGGATTTCAATACCAGAACTCTTCAATTCAGGACTTAACTGACTGGCAATGGCAAACAGCGGGTAGAACATACTTGCCAGGAAGATCTTTTCATTTGTGGTCATTTTGGGTCGTGTGAACTTTAAATTAAGTGGGTAGTTCTCTTTGGCTTCGATGACTGTTTTCACATCACGTCCATCTTCGAGGGTGCCTCCGTTGGCAGTTATTCCATTGATCGCCACCAGAACATGACCAACTTCGAGAAGATTAAAATACTTAGGTTTGAAATGAAGCATTTATATGGTAAATTTACCGTTTATTCCGTCCTTCTGATTGAAGACCACAGACACTTTTTTAGGATCATAGTCGAGAACAAGTTCTAGTGGATAGCTGAACGTTTTTTCGTTTTCTATCCGGGGAACATTGTTGTCGAGGTTGAATATGAGGCCACCGGATTTGCTGACTATATAAACCCCGAAAATTATCATCTTATTTTTTTAACTAAATTTTCCTGTTGCAAAATTAAAAAATAAATAACTTTTTAGCTTTGCAAAACTTTTGTTTTGGATTTGTTGACATTCAAGTGACAGTTCGATAACAGATGTGTTGTCAGGCAGCATTGCCAGAAGGGATAGTTTTTACTAATACAAAATTTAAACTTGTTGAATCATGCATCAGTGCGTCCACGAAAAAAGAAAGAATTTGAAATAAAATTCAAAACAGATAAATTATGATTTATGATGATCAAGAACATTTTTGCCGATTATCTGATATCAACAAAAAGCTCTATAAATTCTGAGAATCAAAAATAGTGCAGAAATCACTCTGCACTCTCACTGAATGCAGCCACATATGAATCCAATGGTGCTTATCGAAATTATTTAAAAAGAATCTACTACCTTCTGCTGTCATGCGTAAATTATCGTATCTGACAGTTTATGGCTGCTGAAACCTTTTTTTCCAACAACGTAAACAAAATTATCTAAATATTCGCAAAAAATAAACCCTAAATCAAAATATTTTCAATAAAAACACTTCCTCAAACAACATTGATCAATTTTCTAAACAGAACTCACCTGCGTTTGCATGTAAACTCTCCTCAAAACGCTTACGAAATTATTGTATGGGGGTGGCAAAAAGTGGACACTTCGTTCAAGTGCTTACCAATGGATGTCTGGGTAAAAGCTGAACCCGAAGCCCATCATATGATAGTTGGCTTAAATAACGGCATGCCTATGCAATATGCCGCTCCTGCTCCATTTGAACAATTTGCAAATTTTCATCCTCCGATGATGCCACCAAATGCTCTGGAACCCAATTTACTACAATACTCTCCGAATGGTTTCGATCACCATACCCATCATCATCAGCATCATCACCATCGGCATCAACAACATCACCAGCACCAACCAATTCCGCCGCAACCGCATACCCACCAACAGCAGCAGCAATACTATCAGCAATCTTCCACACCGGATGAAACACAAAACCATCATCTTCAGAATAATGCCTTTGAACCGAACACTTATGAAGAGTTAGTAGATCCAAACCAAAAGTACGAATACCACGAACCTGATGAGAATTTTATATCAATCGATGACGACAAAGTTCGATCGTTTTTGGTTGACTTGGTCAAAAAGGAAGCAATAAAAAAGAAGGAACAAGAGCAACTCGAAGCTCAACGAAAACTAGAAGACAAACCGAATGAAGAGACCAAAACGAAACCTCCTCCACCGAAGAACAGTGCAGAGGTTTTGAATGAGAGCGATGAGAGTACAATTCTTGAAGTCGATTACGACGATGATGGCGATTTGGTTCTCTTGGACGACTCGGATGTCGATTTCGTTGATGAGAACGAGGAGGGAATCGAACTGAATTGGATCGATTTGGAACAAAAGGCACAGAAACAATCGATCGAGTGTTTTCTCTGTGGCAAAAGTGTAGCTTCCAGTTATAATCTGCGCAGGCACATGATGATTCACACGGGTAAGCCAATTCTAGTTTGTATTTTCAGAGTTTAATCCAATTTTCCTGTAGGCGAACGTCCATTCGGATGTGACATGTGCTACAAGCGCTTCCGCGAATTCAGTGACCTGAAAAAACACCGTCGAATACATGCAACTCAGAGCAATTTCAAGTGCATGATTTGTCGAGTTAACGAGCCATCGACATACGATCCAACCAAATGCATTGCGTGCGACAAAAGTGCTTCCGGTGATAGTGCCCAAGACATGGCCGATCTCCTATTCGACAGTGTACCAAATCTCGTATTACCGTCAGCTGCTGGCGGCAAAAAGGAGTTTCAATGTCCCATGTGCAGTCGCATCTTTGGCACACGCCACAATTTAAAGCGTCACTTCATGATTCACACCGGCGAGAAACCGTTCAGCTGCAACATATGCCAAAAACCATTCCGCGAAGTGTCGACCCTCAAGAAACACATGCACACCCACAATCGGGTCAAAGTCTACAAGTGCAGTGTGTGTCGGGAAAAATTCACCGACTACGATTCATTTGTCGACCACAAAGACACCGCTCATCCAAAGAAAAGCACTGCCCATGCTAAGCGAATGAGAGGCTTAAAAGGACACGAAATGCAATTCAAACGACGACGCAGTGACACCGAATCGGCTCTGGCCGACGACGACGAGGAATTCGAGTGTCCCGAATGTGGCGAGAAGTCGATGTCGATTGAACTCTATGCCGATCATATCAAACAACATGAGTCATCTGTTGAATTTCAGTGTTACATTTGTAAGGAGATGTTTGAGTCGCGAGATTTATTGGTATCGCACTTTACGATTCATGATGTCGACGATGAATCGAGTGCAGATGCATAATCTTATTTGTTTTATTTTCTTTCGCAATCAAGAGAGACAAACAAATATTGTATTTTAGGCACATTCCATTTTACATGATACAAATTTATACTTAACAAACAATATTTTGATCAAAGTACTTAGCAAAAAGAACAATTTTGAACATTCCACGGAAATTAAACTTATCGGTTTGGGTATATTATTATTACAGGCAGTTAATCTTTGTTGAGTCACCTATTTACAATCGGTGTTGTATTTTAAATCGATCAAATGCTCTGTTTTATAGTCGTACTTTTGTTATTTATTAGAAAATTGCGTAATGCAGTGCAGTTGAACATCACTTGGGACTCGTATGTTCGTACAAGTCGAGTTAGAGGCACTGTGGTTTGAATTTTAATTCAAAATATAGTTCTTTCGTTTTTAATTTAAGCTTTAAAATCAATTTAACCTTTTTTGATATTTATTTCTGTTTCTTATTCTTTTCTTTGCTTTACGTACACTGACCTTTGAATTGATATTGTTGCACATTTTGATTTGCAAATAAAAATAAGCAAATTTGAAAATGGCTTAGGTATAGAAACAAAAACTCATATTTTTAATTTAATTTAAAAAGAGGTAAATACGACTAAAAGAAATCAAATTATTATTATGATAAAAAAAATGTTATATTTGTATTTGTGAGAAAATATTTTAGAAAAATCATTAACAGTGAACTTAGTTTACAAGAAAAATAAGTAAATATATTTATTAATTACAATTCAAGAATAAAATGGAATCTGTTTTTGTTTTGAAAATACAAAAAATTTCTAAGAAGAAAATTACCTCAGCAATACTGTACTGGAACGTGCTTCTGATCCTATCAATATTTTAGGTTAGGTTGAGGACAGTTGATGTCTATACCGCCACAATTAGATACAGATCCATTGTGATACCCGTGCTAATAAAATCCTATGGGTTCAGTTAATCAAGCCAGTTGAAGGCGTTGATGAAGTTCAAAATGTTAGTACTTGGAGCACTAGAGTTCTACCGTCTCCACCATAACCAAGGTTCTTTCCCTCTTTTGCATTGGTGACCTTTTCGTAGGCGATAGTGTATCATCCTGCCTAGTTATCTTGGACCTTGTTGCCACTGAATTTCGGTCAGGGGGAGGCACATGGCCAACCATCTCCTTCTTCGTCAATAGGTTCTTAGTCCCATTCTTATTGTCCTTGTTCGTTAGTGTTAGAGTCAAAGACCTTTAAGTTGCGTGTCGCGTCGAATTGTCCGTTCGGTGTTGCGTTTTCTCCTTTACAGGATCCTGTCTTCGGTGAGGGTTGGCCGTGTCGCGTTGTCTTTTTCTCTATCACTGTTCCCGTAGTTCTTGTACTTTCCATTGTCACGTCCACGACACTGTTAATTGACAAAGATGAAGAGGGCGTGTCAGAGGTGCAGTCGGGGTCAGGACCCCTTGTACTACTCCCACAGGTCCCTTCCACTTTCACACCCATCGAGACCATCTTTCAGTCTTACAAGCCCGTTGCAGGACATTGCCCCGTAGTAGAATTGGTTGATGTAGATGGTTCACAAGTTTGTAACAGCATCTTCGTCGGGGTAGTAACTGATAGGGTCGTTCCTTTCTTGGAATGGAGCATGAGCGTTAAAAAGTCGTCTCTGACCGTTCTCTGTCAGTTCCTTCCATTTCCATTTCCCAAGTCGTTTGATTGTCTTCCTACAGTTGGATATTGTACTCTGAACTGAAGTGGTTGGAAATTGTGAGAGAGTGAAGCTTGCAACAGAGCATCGTCGTTAGTCTCTACAGTTCCAATGCTAACTCTATCCTCCACACCGAGATCAGAAAAAAGAGTGAGAAGGAGGTCTTCTTCCTCCTGTCTAATTATCGTTGTCTTTTCTGTGGTTTTTGTCTTCCTTTATGTTCTGCCTGTCGCTGGTGACTTCTGATCAGCTGAACAGCTGAGGACTTAGGAATGAAAATCTATAGCCGATCAGCTGAGGATTTAAGCGTAAGCCTCTCCACCACTAATAGGGGGGGGGGGGTTACAGAAAATACAGCCATTACCTTTTGAGCATGTCTTATATCTATTGCGAGGTGCGCCTTGACATAGACACAAATAGGTGCTCCTCGCATATTCGAGATAGTGGGTGGTTTCAAGCTAAGAATTATCAATATATGTGAACAAACAGATAAAGAGGATACAGTATATTTATTTGTATTATTGTTTGGCTTACATTTTCAATCAAAAGAAGAAACATGTTCCTTTCAGCTATAACCCTCTGGTTAAAACAACAAAAACCAAACCAATATAATATTAGTATCGTGTACACTTTCAATATACTTTCTTCATGTTTCTTTTCAATTCAAAATAAGTTTTAGTTATTCTAAAATCTATATTCCTCGTATTTTGTACGCTAAACTTAAAATGTGGGTGTGTACGAATCTAGAAATTTATTAAATAAGTTATAGTGATTAAACGAACATAAAATGATCGACATTAAACAATGGGGGAACAGAAGGAAATTATGAGAATTTGACTAAAAACTAAGAACTTCGATTTAACAACTAGACAAAAAACAACTCTACAAAAATGAGTTAACAAAACTTAAAACAACACACTTCATTCCTGTCCAACAAAGCTCTCTCATCATCATCTCACTTCCGACAATCCATTTTAAGTTCATTCTTAAATTTTGTTTTCAAACATTTATGTATGTGGATTAGAATGATTTTTATGTATTTTGTGTTTGTAATATCTAAATAAACGTTGGGTAGTTTGATAACTTAAAGATACATGTATGTACAGTGATATAACCTGCTGTTGGGGGGTGTAAACTTATATAATACTGTCCGGCTTGCAAGCATTAGTTGGCTGAACGATTGTGGTTGTCGATGATGAGACATCGTCCATTTGATCTGCACACATTGCAGATTGATTAGATGGGATTTTGTTAAGAAAATTTGGCTTTGGGATTTCCGAACCGGTGCTCGAAACGCACGAATCTCCGCTAATCGAAGATGTCTCACTCTTAATGTCATCCATTAGAGTTGCATCATCATTGTCAACGACAAGAGGAGCACTGAGTTTCTTTGCAACCGATGAATTAGTTTCCTCGGAGACACTCTCGAATGGTGTGATGCACATGGGTTCACTGCCGCTCGAGGAGCATGTATTAGTGGCTGGACTGGAAACCGACCCATTCGACTGTACATCGATTCCGGCATCAATTCCTGGCGAATTGCTCATGGGCGAAGAGCAAGATGTTGCATTGTTGGTGGTACAGAGTTTTGAAATGAACAGCTTTGGTGTCATTCGACCATCATAGGTGCCAGAATCTGGACTGGGACATACAGACGATGGTGATTGGCAGACAGGAGATGAACCGCGACTAAAATGGAGGTGTTATTGTTTGTGAATTAATTGGATTGTGGGAGCGTTTACCTTTCGGTGAAAATCTTTTTCAACGGTGGAGGCGAGTAAATATTCCAGTTACTTGTATCGTCTAATTCGAACTTTCGTTTAACTGGACCCAGCTGGCTGGGACGCATCGCTATAGGAGACATAGAGCGCCTGGTGGAAAATGTACGGCGGGTTGGCGAAGGTGACAGACCATAGGGGAGTCGCATTCCAGCTCGGTTGCTGTTAATATATTTCAATTTCAATTATCAAGAACAACAGAATCATAACCTAACAACAAATTGTTTGTATTTTATAACCCAACCATAACCTATTATTTCTCTTCTTAAATATCTAGCTAATTAGTTTATTTGAAATGGATTCCGTCATTTGCTCGATTAAGAACAGTATTTGACTCATCAAAACAAAATAAATTGATATTTATGAGATCAAAAACTCAAATAATCGATACTCAACTAAAGTGAATATAAAAAAAGCAAAAATTATGAATGCAAGACTGTAGCAACCAAATGAAAACAAAAAGTTTAAAGTATCGCAAGTCAGTTTTTAGGTCTTACCTGGTTGGACTGGGACTCGAGCAACTTGATATTCCCGATGGGAGATTCACTTGCAGTGGATTGCTCATTTCATCCGATTTGCAAGACCAATTCTCGGTGACCAAAGTCAAGTCCTCCCAGCTCTGGGACATTTGTATAGCGCTGTGCACTTCGCGTTCATGATTGACTTCCCGACTGTTCAAGTCAGCACATTCTTCTTGGCGCAATTGGGAGACTCTAGGTGTAAGTCTAGGTATGGGAGTTGTGTTTCCTCCTGCTGTTCCAGCTGCGACTGCGGCAGCGGCTGCTGCAACTCCCATGGGACTAAAACTTGCCGAATAACGTCGAGCTCGTGGTGCGAATATGTTGAAAACAGGAGCAGGAGATACTTCCCTGGAAGATAACCATTGAATGAGATGGCTTTCAATTTCTGTTTGAGGCGACTTACCTGGAAGGTGGATTCGAAATCTGTGGCACACTTGAAGCAGTTGTTGACGATGTCATCTTTTCGATTGATTGCGGCAACTGGTGCTTTCTGGGTAGAATTTGTTTCTTGGGAGTTTGATTGTTATTTGCGATTGAACTCGTGGCTGATGTTGGCTGATTTGGAACTTGATTATTATTGATGATGGGTACGCTCAGGCATCGTTTCAATGACTTCGAAACGTCAACATCCATTGCCAGCTGTTTAAAGAACAAATAGAATTTAATTCAATACCTTCTCGTGACTCTATTGTTTCCAAAAACACAAGCCAAAATGTAATGACTTGAACAAAAAATTCAATGGACTCTTAAAATTCTGTTGTCACTCTTTACACGCAGCACAAAAAAAAAAACGAATACAATAAAGTCCAAACAAAATGTCAATTTTATGCAAGTGCAGCAGCACCAACAGCAGCGACTGTCATTTTGTGTATCTAAATGGGCGACCTATTCTATGATTTTTCTATCGAAGATTTCTTTGTTAATTCTATGCAAAATCCAATTGAATTTTAAATATTTCAATAACTTTTTAATCATATTTTATTTCAGTTAGGGTTTTGTACAATAATTTTTGGGATAAATTCAATTTTAAGAGAAAAAGAATTCTATATCCTTTCTTACCAACAATTTGCGATGTGGAATTGAAATTGATTTTTCTTGCAGGAAAAATGAGAATTCCGAATAAAATTTTTGGGCAAACTATTAACGAATATTGTTATTTGATTTTTTTGATAAAAATTGAACCGCACGGATTAGATAAATTGCGTTTTAATGCGAAAACTTTTGTGAAAATTTTCAGAATATTTCTGCTGACATCTTTGATTTTTCTTCGAGGTTGTGGTTGAGAGAGGAGATCAGTTGTTCTCAAACTTTTTTCGTCTTTCCTACGTATAAAAAGCAAGTAGGTATGACTTTTGTTTCTGTAGGAGTATTGGTTTGGTATTGTCCGTCTCGCTTTGCTTCTAATTACTTCCCTGCCTCCTGTTTTTGGCAGAAATTTTTATTTCGAGATTAATTTCGGTTGGATAGTGAATGTGCAACAGAGGATACAACATTTTTTGGAATTGTTTTTTTTCTTTGCACTTGATTCTTTATTTTGATTTTATTTTTGTGGAATAACTAACGTATTCCTGTATTTTCTTAAGAAAAAAAAAAAAACTGCAAAAATGTGATTTTAAAAGGAAAAGGAGAACATAACTGGCAAGTTTCAAATCAAATTAACGTTATAATTAGTGGAAAAGTGATGCCAGCCTTACATTGTTTTCATATAAATTTCAATACACTTCGGAATCAGCGTTACCACTTGAAATAAAAGAAGCAAAAAAGATTTGAAACGCAAAGTAGAATGAGAAATAGAGAAATACTACGTAATTTAAAAAATCGTTATTATATTAGGAAACTAGCCAACCCTATAAACGGTTTTTCATCTAACGTCATGATCCCAACAACTCGGTACCCAGACCTTACAGATATTTTTGGTTTTCAGTGACTGATAGAGGGCGAAGAGACCTATGTTCTCGTTCATATTTTGATATAGGCTGCTTGGGAAAATTGGGAGATCTGACTATTTGAAATTTTCTGAAGGGAGAAATTGAAAGAAATTATGTTATGTTTATAACTTTATAATCGAGTGCTGAACAAAATATTTCAATGGCAAATAGAATATTTGTAAGCCCTTTATTTGATGTACATTTGTATAATTGTTGCCGAGGAAAATTGTGGATAATATCAATTTGAAATTGTGAAAGAACTTGTTACCGATTTCGATGAATAGATTTCGAGACCTTTCTTTTGGTATATCATTCGATTGGAAATGATATTTTTCTAAAATTTTGAAGAAATCAATTTCGCTAGATTCATCATATTTCATAGTTCACATCACTGATCTTACTACTGAAAGCCATACTCAATTTCGATCCCTGGTTGCCGAGATAAATAGTGTGGCGCGACAGCTCTTGAAGAGCCAAGGCCTAAGTGGCTTACTCTCATCAACAATTCTCTAGGTGCGTGTGAAGAATTGAGGGGACTTACAATTTTACGCCGATTCCGAACGGCAAAGTTGAGAAGCACTTTTTCATGACAGATGATACTCTTGGAAGTTTTGTCAGTTCTTCGCAAGAGGCAGTGTCCGTGAAAGATGAAATAAAAACTTTGGGCCCGAGTAGGATTCGAACCCACGACGTTCTGCTTAGCAGCCAACGCACCTAACCATTAAGACATTAGGTTGCCGAGATATTTGTAGATATTCTTTCTATGGGACTAGCTGACCTCTACCTTCTAACCTTGTCTCGACAGCCTTCAGATCAACCCCAGGGGCCGGATTATTCGATCCGCGGTGGATCGCTTTAATTCGACCATTCAAATTCGACTCGCTTCGTATTTCCTTATTAACAAATTCGCGGTGGAGCGAACAAAATTCTTCCAATATTCCAGTGATTTAACACTTTTGGCTTTTCTTCCAAAATTCAAGTTATTAATAATAAACACTTTCGCCTGTGAATCCGCCAATAAAAACATGTAGGATTTCAACTCGCCAGCAAACATTATGGCATTTCAAATTCGCCTTCGAATTTGTTAAATGGTCGAATTCAAAGCAAACAAGGTGAAAGCGAAAGCAATAATTCAAAAATGTCAAATTCGCTAGGAAAACGATTCGCCATGAATCCCATAATCAGGCCCCGGATTAAGAAACATACACATGTTATTGTCAAAATGCAATATGATCTACTTGAATCTATTTGAAATAGAATTTTCCACGCTTCGTAGTCCGAAATCATTAAATCATGCGAGTAAATGCGAAACATCGTTGAAAAAATTCTCGTTTTCCGGAGATCTCTGAATTTTTCACTATAAAAATTGGAAACTGCAAGCTGAAATAAAACTCAACTACACTTACTTTTAAACAAATAAACATTTTATTCAAATGTATAATTTTCATGTTTAAATATATATGTATATATTTATTTACTAAACAAAAAAATATTCTATGCCCATACGATAAATCATTATTCTTTTTTGTCTTCTAGTAATTTAGTTACACATGTTTTAACAAAGATACATTATATAGCTACCTATGAATACATTAAATAA
>CAKKXW010000002.1:98642413-98898075 GCA_920937365.1 Sphaerophoria rueppellii | reverse complement strand
GAATACGTTTTGCAATGTCAAAAATAAGTGATGCCAAGAAGTCTTTCTCTAATGAATGACTTCAGTACTTTATGGTTTCTTTATACTGAACTTTTATATGGCGAATTGTTTTACTTGCTAATTTTGTTGCTTTAAAATATAAGGTACACACAACAAATGTGAATGCCATAAACGGAATCATATATGATTGAATATCACAACTACTACGTTTACGTGTTTAAGTTTTACATGCATAGATCAAGCCTCTCACTTTTAACTTTGAAACTATGAAGTGACTGAAAATTACTCTCTTAAAAAGTGGTTAAAACTTGAAGTTTGGTTAAATTTTATCACTCCGCATTGAAAAAAAATTGTTAAAAATTAGACCAGCTGCGGAGCAGGTTAAAATATGACAGTGTGGTTAAAAATTCATCCATTTCTAACCACAATTCATCCAATTCGCACACGGCCCTAAAGTTAAAATGAGTTTCTCTTTTGCTAATTTTTATGAGCAAAGTTCAACCATAAAGAACTGAATGCATTCGTCAACCATTCGGCTGTCAAACTGCCATAATACTGCTTTTTGATTTTTCTTCCAGCCGAAGTAGACAGACAAAAAGGAGCAAACGCAGTGAAAAGTCGTAAATATTTTCCAAAAGAAAAGTTTTCATTGAAGAACCCTTTGAAATAAAATATTTGTCCCCTCAGGATCGAACAAAAATTGAAGAAATATGAAAGCAAAACTTATGAAAAACAGCTCCGCACACTAGAAAACCCAACAAGAACATCTTCATTGCCGTGATCTGATTCCAAAGTGATCTGAGCAAAGTTCAACCATAAAGAACTGAATGCATTCGTCAACCATTCGGCTGTCAAACTGCCATAATACTGCTTTTTGATTTTTCTTCCAGCCGAAGTAGACAGACAAAAAGGAGCAAACGCAGTGAAAAGTCGTAAATATTTTCCAAAAGAAAAGTTTTCATTGAAGAACCCTTTGAAATAAAATATTTGTCCCCTCAGGATCGAACAAAAATTGAAGAAATATGAAAGCAAAACTTATGAAAAACAGCTCCGCACACTAGAAAACCCAACAAGAACATCTTCATTGCCGTGATCTGATTCCAAAGTCAAGTGGGTAGGTAAGGTATAAAGAAAATAATTTTCGTCCGCCCCATCAGCCCGCTGCAGTGAGTAATTGTTTATTTTCAGCAATAAAACAACAAGAGTACTCGAAAATCATTGATAAATTTGTTCATCAATCTGACGGAATATATTTCGCACACGTAAGTCCATCTAAAATGTTATTTAAAAAATTGCGAATAAATTAATGAGGAAGGGAAACACTTTTTCGTTTTATCGATTTATTATAGCTTGTGTGTGACGTGCTCATACTCCTTGTATCGTCGTCGGCAGGGAAACCAAATTGAATACAAATAAGTCATCAAACCCCAACATCCCGCAATGAGTGCTAGATCAAAAAAAGAAAAAGTAACCAACGAGTGCGTACAGGTGGTGGTGCGATGCCGCCCTATGAGCAATCGAGAACGATCCGAAGGTTCCTGCGAAGTCATCACTGTCTATCCAAACCGAGGTGTAGTCGAGATAGCCAATCCGCATGAGCAGAATAAAGAAGCACGAAAAGTATTCACCTATGACGCCGCCTACGACCACTTGTCCACACAGACTAATGTCTACAACGAGGTCGTCTGGCCGCTGGTCTCGAGTGTGCTTGAAGGTTTTAATGGCTGCATTTTCGCCTATGGTCAGACTGGCACCGGAAAGACGTTTACCATGGAGGGAGTACGTGGTAACGAGCAGCTAATGGGCATAATTCCACGAACATTCGACCAGATTTGGTCCCACATCAATCGCACAGAAAACATGAACTTTCTTGTAGATGTCTCGTATCTCGAAATTTACATGGAAGAACTGAGGGATCTTTTGCAGCCTAACACCAAACACTTGGAAGTAAGAGAGAGGGGAAATCTCGGAGTCTATGTACCCAATTTACACTCCGTTAGTTGCAAGAGCGTGGAAGACATGTTGAACGTAATGAAATCGGGCAACAAAAACCGCACAGTTGGTTTCACCAACATGAACGAACACAGTTCACGATCGCACGCCATTTTCATGATTAAAATCGAGATGTGTAACACTGAAACGAACGCCGTGAAGGTGGGAAAATTGAACCTCATCGATTTGGCTGGTTCGGAGAGACAATCCAAGACCGGTGCTAGTGCAGAACGACTTAAGGAAGCCAGCAAAATCAATCTGGCTCTGTCCTCGCTGGGCAATGTCATCTCTGCGCTTGCAGAGAACTCTCCCCATGTCCCTTACAGAGATTCCAAACTCACTCGTCTATTGCAGGACTCTCTAGGAGGAAATTCCAAGACCATCATGATAGCCAACATCGGTCCGTCGGCCTATAACTCTAACGAGACTCTGACCACTCTTCGGTATGCTTCGCGAGCCAAGACCATCCAGAATCAGCCAATAAAGAACGAGGATCCACAAGACGCCAAGCTGAAGGAGTACCAAGAGGAAATCGAGCGTCTGAAGAGGTCTATTGCCCCGCGGCAGCGTGAACGGCGGGCAAAGAAAAAACAAAAGAAGGTCAAACAGGTGGAGTCTCAAGAGCTGACACAGGACGAAGAAGAAGAAGAAGACGAAGAAGAGGATACAGATCAACCAGATCAAGAGGATGATCAAAAGTCAAATGAGGTCTTGGAGAGGGAACGCGTCGCAACTGCACAATTGGCTGCACGCTTGGCTGAGCTCGAAAGTCAATTGATTCGCGGAGGAAAGAACCTCTTGGATACCTACAGCGAGCGACAAGAAGAACTGGAGAAAAAACTCCGTGAAATAGCTGAGCGCAAGAAGAGAGAAATCGAAATGCAGCAGCAGTTGGAGCTCAAAGAAGAGACAACTTTGGAAATTCGAGAAACAGTCACTTCATTGGAGCAGGAAGTCGAATTGAAGAAACGCAAACTATCCAAATGCTATGCCAAGTACTTGGCCCTGCAGCAGGAGTTAAACGACACCAAATACGAGCATAACCAGGATTTGCGGGAGCTCGAAATGGCACAAAATGAATTAGTCAAGGAATTGAAACGACAGCTGCTCATCATTGATAACTTTGTCCCTGTCGAGGTCAAAAATCGCCTCTACACCCAAGCCAAGTACGACGAAGACAAGGAGGAATGGAAATTCTCGGCTTTGAGCATCAACGACACTCGTAGCTTGAAACGTCCGGTGTCACACCCCCAACGACGTCGTCCAGTCTCCGAATATGGCCTCCAAGAAGCTCAAAAGAACGTTCCCACATCAATTCGATTCAAAAGCGAAAACATTGTCAGCTACGAATTGGACATGCCGTGTCGAACGACCCAAGAATACCGCAGTCCCAGAGTTTCGGCCTCCCTCCAGGCAGTTTTGGCTCAAGCCATGCAAACTGGCGATGATATTGATATTGGCGACAACACAAACAGCATTCGACATCGCATGGAGAAAATCATCAATCAGAACTCTCAGTCGGTCACCACGAACGGAGTGAGGAATATCAAATCGTCCAAAGTCGATAGCAACAAGAGGCAACCGGTGCAGCCAAAGGGAATCAAGAAGCCTGCTTCGGCTTATCCCAAAGCCAGAGGTTTAGTTAATAAATAAATTGTAAGGAGGACTTCTCCTCATGTCAAAGTGCAATCGCAAACATTCGGTCGTTGTTCCCCTTTTGCTTGCCACCACAACCGCTGCCGTCGCTCGTCCCTCTTAACCATGCCCCAACTAATACTCCATTTATGATGTAACCATCCCAGTTTAATCTAGAAATTATTTAACTATGTTACCAAATAACCAAAGCTTCGATTCAAAATGGTGTCTGTAACTGTAATTCTTTCGCGCTAATTTATTAATTTGGTTAAGTAGTTTTGTGTTGTTATTAAATTTACTTAAAAGTATTTTAGGGAAACCCCACTCTAGACTGGTCAGAAATATTTATTTATATTAGTTTTTGCGCATTTTTTATATTTTATTTGTATAAATTGTTTTCATTTATTCGAAGAAATAAATAGATTTTTCTGTTAATCTGTGTGATGTTTGTTTTGTTTAAAGTAAAGATTGAAGAACCAAAGAAACCGGAAGGCCGTTCTTAGTTGATTTTACAATGGTTCGATTCTGAGGAAAGAAAAATCGGTGTGGGAATACCCGAAAAAAGGCTAGAAAGGCGTTTGTCACTTTAAACCATGACTAGGACAGTGGCGCATCTACAAAGCAAGTCAAGACGCCCCCAAATTCTTTTGTTAAATATAAGTGAACAAATAATATATTTCCTCGAAGTTTTGGAATCATGGAAAGTTTCTAAATTACAATTACCACAAGTTTTATTTATCTATGTTGTTGACTCCCGTCTTTTCCACTGTGTCTAGTAAGCTTTGCAGTTTCTGATCGAATAGTTCACACCGTATTGGCATTTCGAGTGAATAGAAGGGATTTTTTAGAACAAAGTCGGAATAGAGTTCGTATATCTTCCTCAGCAGAATATCCATTCCGGATAGTCCGGTTTCAGATACCATGATGAACTTTACTCCTACACACAGAATATTTAGACATGATTGAGTATTTTAATTCAATAAAGTCTCACCAGTTAAAGTTTGAAAGCAGTGCAATGTGAAAGTATCAGCTTCGAGGATTTCAATACCAGAACTCTTCAATTCAGGACTTAACTGACTGGCAATGGCAAACAGCGGGTAGAACATACTTGCCAGGAAGATCTTTTCATTTGTGGTCATTTTGGGTCGTGTGAACTTTAAATTAAGTGGGTAGTTCTCTTTGGCTTCGATGACTGTTTTCACATCACGTCCATCTTCGAGGGTGCCTCCGTTGGCAGTTATTCCATTGATCGCCACCAGAACATGACCAACTTCGAGAAGATTAAAATACTTAGGTTTGAAATGAAGCATTTATATGGTAAATTTACCGTTTATTCCGTCCTTCTGATTGAAGACCACAGACACTTTTTTAGGATCATAGTCGAGAACAAGTTCTAGTGGATAGCTGAACGTTTTTTCGTTTTCTATCCGGGGAACATTGTTGTCGAGGTTGAATATGAGGCCACCGGATTTGCTGACTATATAAACCCCGAAAATTATCATCTTATTTTTTTAACTAAATTTTCCTGTTGCAAAATTAAAAAATAAATAACTTTTTAGCTTTGCAAAACTTTTGTTTTGGATTTGTTGACATTCAAGTGACAGTTCGATAACAGATGTGTTGTCAGGCAGCATTGCCAGAAGGGATAGTTTTTACTAATACAAAATTTAAACTTGTTGAATCATGCATCAGTGCGTCCACGAAAAAAGAAAGAATTTGAAATAAAATTCAAAACAGATAAATTATGATTTATGATGATCAAGAACATTTTTGCCGATTATCTGATATCAACAAAAAGCTCTATAAATTCTGAGAATCAAAAATAGTGCAGAAATCACTCTGCACTCTCACTGAATGCAGCCACATATGAATCCAATGGTGCTTATCGAAATTATTTAAAAAGAATCTACTACCTTCTGCTGTCATGCGTAAATTATCGTATCTGACAGTTTATGGCTGCTGAAACCTTTTTTTCCAACAACGTAAACAAAATTATCTAAATATTCGCAAAAAATAAACCCTAAATCAAAATATTTTCAATAAAAACACTTCCTCAAACAACATTGATCAATTTTCTAAACAGAACTCACCTGCGTTTGCATGTAAACTCTCCTCAAAACGCTTACGAAATTATTGTATGGGGGTGGCAAAAAGTGGACACTTCGTTCAAGTGCTTACCAATGGATGTCTGGGTAAAAGCTGAACCCGAAGCCCATCATATGATAGTTGGCTTAAATAACGGCATGCCTATGCAATATGCCGCTCCTGCTCCATTTGAACAATTTGCAAATTTTCATCCTCCGATGATGCCACCAAATGCTCTGGAACCCAATTTACTACAATACTCTCCGAATGGTTTCGATCACCATACCCATCATCATCAGCATCATCACCATCGGCATCAACAACATCACCAGCACCAACCAATTCCGCCGCAACCGCATACCCACCAACAGCAGCAGCAATACTATCAGCAATCTTCCACACCGGATGAAACACAAAACCATCATCTTCAGAATAATGCCTTTGAACCGAACACTTATGAAGAGTTAGTAGATCCAAACCAAAAGTACGAATACCACGAACCTGATGAGAATTTTATATCAATCGATGATGACAAAGTTCGATCGTTTTTGGTTGACTTGGTCAAAAAGGAAGCAATAAAAAAGAAGGAACAAGAGCAACTCGAAGCTCAACGAAAACTAGAAGACAAACCGAATGAAGAGACCAAAACTAAACCTCCTCCACCGAAGAACAGTGCAGAGGTTTTGAATGAGAGCGATGAGAGTACAATTCTTGAAGTCGACTACGACGATGATGGCGATTTGGTTCTCTTGGACGACTCGGATGTCGATTTCGTTGATGAGAACGAGGAGGGAATCGAACTGAATTGGATCGATTTGGAACAAAAGGCACAGAAACAATCGATCGAGTGTTTTCTCTGTGGCAAAAGTGTAGCTTCCAGTTATAATCTGCGCAGGCACATGATGATTCACACGGGTAAGCCAATTCTAGTTTGTATTTTCAGAGTTTAATCCAATTTTCCTGTAGGCGAACGTCCATTCGGATGTGACATGTGCTACAAGCGCTTCCGCGAATTCAGTGACCTGAAAAAACACCGTCGAATACATGCAACTCAGAGCAATTTCAAGTGCATGATTTGTCGAGTTAACGAGCCATCGACATACGATCCAACCAAATGCATTGCGTGCGACAAAAGTGCTTCCGGTGATAGTGCCCAAGACATGGCCGATCTCCTATTCGACAGTGTACCAAATCTCGTATTACCGTCAGCTGCTGGCGGCAAAAAGGAGTTTCAATGTCCCATGTGCAGTCGCATCTTTGGCACACGCCACAATTTAAAGCGTCACTTCATGATTCACACCGGCGAGAAACCGTTCAGCTGCAACATATGCCAAAAACCATTCCGCGAAGTGTCGACCCTCAAGAAACACATGCACACCCACAATCGGGTCAAAGTCTACAAGTGCAGTGTGTGTCGGGAGAAATTCACCGACTACGATTCATTTGTCGACCACAAAGACACCGCTCATCCAAAGAAAAGCACTGCCCATGCTAAGCGAATGAGAGGCTTAAAAGGACACGAAATGCAATTCAAACGACGACGCAGTGACACCGAATCGGCTCTGGCCGACGACGACGAGGAATTCGAGTGTCCCGAATGTGGCGAGAAGTCGATGTCGATTGAACTCTATGCCGATCATATCAAACAACATGAGTCATCTGTTGAATTTCAGTGTTACATTTGTAAGGAGATGTTTGAGTCGCGAGATTTGTTGGTATCGCACTTTACGATTCATGATGTCGACGATGAATCGAGTGCAGATGCATAATCTTATTTATTTTATTTTCTTTCGCAATCAAGAGAGACAAACAAATATTGTATTTTAGGCACATTCCATTTTACATGATACAAATTTATACTTAACAAACAATATTTTGATCAAAGTACTTAGCAAAAAGAACAATTTTGAACATTCCACGGAAATTAAACTTATCGGTTTGGGTATATTATTATTACAGGCAGTTAATCTTTGTTGAGTCACTTATTTACAATCGGTGTTGTATTTTAAATCGATCAAATGCTCTGTTTTATAGTCGTACTTTTGTTATTTATTAGAAAATTGCGTAATGCAGTGCAGTTGAACATCACTTGGGACTCGTATGTTCGTACAAGTCGAGTTAGAGGCACTGTGATTTGAATTTTAATTCAAAATATAGTTCTTTCGTTTTTAATTTAAGCTTTAAAATCAATTTGACCTTTTTTGATATTTATTTCTGTTTCTTATTCTTTCTTTGCTTTACGTACACTGACCTTTGAATTGATATTGTTGCACATTTTGATTTGCAAATAAAAATAAGCAAATTTGAAAATGGCTTAGGTATAGAAACAAAAACTCATATTTTTAATTTAATTTAAAAAGAGGTAAATACGACTAAAAGAAATCAAATTATTATTATGATAAAAAAAATGTTATATTTGTATTTGTGAGAAAATATTTTAGAAAAATCATTAACAGTGAACTTAGTTTACAAGAAAAATAAGTAAATATATTTATTAATTAAAATTCAAGAATAAAATGGAATCTGTTTTTATTTTGGAAAATTACCTCAGCAATACTGTACTGGAACGTGCTTCTGATCATATCAATATTTTAGGTTAGGTTAAGGGTTGACAGTTGATGTCTATAATGCCACACTTAGATACAGATCCATTGTGATACCCGTGAGTATTGCTACTCAATCTAATAAAATCCTGTGTTCAGTTAAACAAGCCACTTGGAGGCATTGACGAAGTTCAAAATGTTAGTACCTGGAGTACTAGAGTTCTTCTACCGTCTCCACCATAACCAAGTTTTCTTCCCTCTTTTGCATTGGTGACCTCTTCGTAGGCGATAGTGTTGCCACTGAATCTCGGTGGGGGAGGCACGTGGCCAACCATCTCCTTCTCCGCCAATAGGTCCCATTTTTACTGTCTTTGTTGGTTAGTGTTAGTGTCAAAGACCTCTAAGTTGCGTGTCGCGTTTTCGAGCACTATCTTATCCATGGCCGTTAAGAAGTTTGTCGAATTGTCCGTTCGGTGTTGCGTTTTCTCCTTTACAGAATCCAGTCTTCGGTGAGAGTTGGCCTGTGTCGCGTTGTCTTTTTCTCTATCACTGTTCCCATAGTTCTTGTACTTTCCATTGTCACGTCCACGACAATGTTAATTGACAAAGATGAAGAGGGCGTGTCAGAGGTGCAGTCGGGGTCAGGATCCCGTACTACTCCCACAGATCCCTTCCACTTTCACACCCATCGAGACCATATTTCAGTCTTACAAGCCCGTTGCAGGACATTGCCCCGTAGTAGAATTGGTTGATGTAGATGGTTCCAAAGTTTGTAACAGCATCTTCGTCGGGGTAGTAACTCATAGGGTCGTTCCTTTCTTGGAATGGAGCATGTTAAAAATTCGTCTCTGTTCGTTCTCCGTCAGTTCCTTCCATTTCCATTTCCCAAGTCGTTTGATTGTCTTCCTACAGTTGGATATTGTACTCTGAATTGGAGTGGTTGATAATCGTGAGAGTGAAGCTAACAACGGAACATGCGTCGTCGTTAGTCTCTAGACTCTAGAGTTCCAATGCTAACTCTATCCTCCACACCGAGATCAGAAAAAGGAGTGGATTTTTTTGTGGTTTTTGTCTTCCTATATGTTCTGTTCTGTCTGTCGCTGGTGACTTCTGATCAGCTGAGGACTTACGAATGAAAATCTATAGCCGATCAGCTGAAGATTTAAGCGTAAGCCTCACCACCGTTAAAAGGTGGAGTGTAGGGGGAGCTCGGTAGCCCATTTCTTGAGGTACAGAAATTACCGCCATTACCTTTTGAGCATGTCTTATATCTATTGCGAGGTGCGCCTTTATTCGAGGTAGTGGGTGGTTTCAAGCTAAGAATTATCAATATATGTGAACAAACAGATAAAGAGGATACAGTATATTTATTTGTTTTATTGTTTGGCTTACATTTTCAATTAAGAGAAGAAACATGTCCCTTGCAGCTATAACCCTCTGGTTAAAACAACAAAAACCAAACCAATATAATATAAGTATCGTGTACACTTTCAATATACTTTCTTCATTTTTCTTTTCAATTCAAATTAAGTTTTAGTTATTCTAAAATCTATATTCCTCGTATTTTGTACGCTAAACTTAAAATGTGGGTGTGTACGAATCTAGAAATTTATTAAATAAGTTATAGTGATTAAACGAACATAAAATGATCGACATTAAACAATGGGGGAACAAAAGGAAATTATGAGAATTTGACTAAAAACTAAGAACTTCGATTTAACAACTAGACAAAAAACAACTCTACAAAAATGAGTTAACAAAACTTAAAACAACACACTTCATTCCTGTCCAACAAAGCTCTCTCATCATCATCTCACTTCCGACAATCCATTTTAAGTTCATTCTTAAATTTTGTTTTCAAACATTTATGTATGTGGATTAGAATGATTTTTATGTATTTTGTGTTTTTAATATCTAAATAAACGTTGGGTAGTTTGATAACTTAAAGATACATGTATGTACAGTGATATAACCTGCTGTTGGGGGGTGTAAACTTATATAATACTGTCCGGCTTGCAAGCATTAGTTGGCTGAACGATTGTGGTTGTGGATGATGAGACATCGTTCATTTGATCTGCACTCATTGCAGATTGATTAGATGGGATTTTGTTAAGAAAATTTGGCTTTGGGATTTCCGAACCGGTGCTCGAAACGCACGAATCTCCGCTAATCGAAGATGTCTCACTCTTAATGTCATCCATTAGAGTTGCATCATCATTGTCAACGACAAGAGGAGCACTGAGTTTCTTTGCAACCGATGAATTAGTTTCCTCGGAGACACTCTCGAATGGTGTGATGCACATGGGTTCACTGCCACTAGAGGAGCATGTATTGGTGGCTGGACTGGAAACCGAACCATTCGACTGTACATCGATTCCGGCATCAATTCCTGGCGAATTGCTCATAGGCGAAGAGCAAGATGTTGCATTGTTGGTGGTACAGAGTTTTGAAATGAACAGCTTTGGTGTCATTCGACCGTCATAGGTGCCAGAATCTGGACTGGGACATACAGACGATGGTGATTGGCAAACAGGAGATGAACCGCGACTAAAATGGAGGTGTTACTGTTTGTGAATTAATTGGATTGTGGGAGCGTTTACCTTTCGGTGAAAATCTTTTTCAACGGTGGAGGCGAGTAGATATTCCAGTTACTTGTATCGTCTAGTTCGAACTTTCGTTTAACTGGACCCAGCTGGCTGGGACGCATCGCTATAGGAGACATAGAGCGCCTGGTGGAAAATGTACGGCGGGTTGGCGAAGGTGACAGACCATAGGGAAGTCGCATTCCAGCTCGGTTGCTGTTAATATATTTCAATTTCAATTATCAAGAACAACAAAATCATAACCTAACAACAAATTGTTTGTATTTTATAACCCAACCATAACCTTTTATTTCTCTTCTTAAATATCTAGCTAATTAGTTTATTTGAAATGGATTCCGTCATTTGCTCGATTAAGAACAGTATTTGACTCATCAAAACAAAATAAATTGATATTTATGAGATCAAAAACTCAAATAATCGATACTCAACTAAAGTGAATATAAAAAAAGCAAAAATTATGAATGCAAGACTGTAGCAACCAAATGAAAACAAAAAGTTTAAAGTATCGCAAGTCAGTTTTTAGGTCTTACCTGGTAGGACTGGGACTCGAGCAACTTGATATTCCCGATGGGAGATTCACTTGCAGTGGATTGCTCATTTCATCCGATTTGCAAGACCAGTTCTCGGTGACCAAAGTCAAGTCCTCCCAGCTCTGGGACATTTGTATAGCGCTGTGCACTTCGCGTTCATGATTGACTTCCCGACTGTTCAAGTCAGCACATTCTTCTTGGCGCAATTGGGAGACTCTAGGTGTAAGTCTAGGTATGGGAGTTGTGTTTCCTCCTGCTGTTCCAGCTGCGACTGCGGCAGCGGCTGCTGCAACTCCCATGGGACTAAAACTTGCCGAATAACGTCGAGCTCGTGGTGCGAATATGTTGAAAACAGGAGCAGGAGATACTTCCCTGGAAGATAACCATTGAATGAGATGGCTTTCAATTTCTGTTTGAGGCGACTTACCTGGAAGGTGGATTCGAAATCTGTGGCACACTTGAAGCAGTTGTTGACGATGTCATCTTTTCGATTGATTGCGGCAACTGGTGCTTTCTGGGCAGAATTTGTTTCTTGGGAGTTTGATTGTTATTTACGATTGAACTCGTGGCTGATGTTGGCTGATTTGGAACTTGATTATTATTGATGATGGGTACGCTCAGGCATCGTTTCAATGACTTCGAAACGTCAACATCCATTGCCAGCTGTTTAAAGAACAAATAGAATTTAATTCAATACCTTCTCGTGACTCTATTGTTTCCAAAAACACAAGCCAAAATGTAATGACTTGAACAAAAAATTCAATGGACTCTTAAAATTCTGTTGTCACTCTTTACACGCAGCACAAAATAAAAACCAATACAATAAAGTCCAAACAAAATGTCAATTTTATGCAAGTGCAGCAGCACCAACAGCAGCGACTGTCATTTTGTGTATCTAAATGGGCGACCTATTCTATGATTTTTCTATCGAAGATTTCTTTGTTAATTCTATGCAAAATTCAATTGAATTTTAAATATTTCAATAACTTTTTAATCATATTTTATTTCAGTTAGGGTTTTGTACAATAATTTTTGGGATAAATTCAATTTTAAGAGAAAAAGAATTCTATATCCTTTCTTACCAACAATTTGCGATGTGGAATTGAAATTGATTTTTCTTGCAGGAAAAATGAGAATTCCGAATGAAATTTTTGGGCAAACTATTAACGAATATTGTTATTTGATTTTTTTGATAAAAATTGAACCGCACGGATTAGATAAATTGCGTTTTAATGCGAAAACTTTTGTGAAAATTTTCAGAATATTTCTGCTGACATCTTTGATTTTTCTTCGAGGTTGTGGTTGAGAGAGGAGATCAGTTGTTCTCAAACTTTTTTCGTCTTTCATACGTATAAAAAGCAAGTATGGTATGACTTTTGTTTCTGTAGGAGTATTGGTTTGGTATTGTCCGTCTCGCTTTGCTTCTAATTACTTCCCTGCCTCCTGCTTTTGGCAGAAATTTTTATTACGAGATTAATTTCGGTTGGATAGTGAATGTGCAGCAGAGGATGCAACATTTTTTGGAATTGTTTTTTTCCTTGCACTTGATTATTTATTTTGATTTTTGTTTTTGTGGAATAACTAACGCATTCCTGTATTTTCTTAAGAAAAAAAAAAAACTGCAAAAATGTGATCTTAAAAGGAAAAGGAGAACATAACTGGCAAGTTTCAAATCAAATTAACGTTATAATTAGTGGAAAAGTGATGCCAGCCTTACATTGTTTTCATATAAATTTCAATACACTTCGGAATCAGCGTTACCACTTGAAATAAAAGAACCAAAGAAGATTTGAAACGCAAAGTAGAATGAGAAATAGAGAAATACTGCGTAATTTAAAAAATCGTTATTATATTAGGAACTAGCCAACCTATAACGGTTTTTCATCTAACGTCATGATCCCAACAACTCGGTACCCACCCTTACAGATATTTTTGGTTTTCAGTGACTGATAGAGGGCGAAGAGACCTATGTTCTCGTTCATCTTTTGATATAGGCTGCTTGGGAAAATTGGGAGATCTGACGATTTGAAATTTTCTGAAGGAGAAATTGAAGAAATTAGTTGTGTTTATAACTTTATAATCGAGTGCTGAACAAAAATATTTCAATGGCAAATAGAATATGTAAGCCCTTTATTTGATGTACATTTGTATAATTGTTGCCGAGGAAAATTGTGGATAGTATCAATTTGCAATTGTGAAAGAACTTGTTACCGATTTCGATGAATAGATTTCGAGACCTTTCTTTTGGTATATCATTCGATTGGAAATGACATTTTTCGAAAATTGTGAAGAAATCGATTTCGCTAGATTCATCATATTTCATAGTTCACATCACTGATCTTACTACTGAAAGCCATACTCAATTTCGAGCTCTGGTTGCCGAGATAAATAGAGTGGGCGACAGCTCTTGAAGAGCCAAGGCCTAAGTGGCTTACTCTCATCAACAATTCTCTAGGTGCGTGTGAAGAATTGAGGGGACTTACAATTTTACGCCGATTCCGAACGGCATGACAGATGATACTCTTGGAAGTTTTGTCAGTTCTTCGCAAGAGGCAGTGTCCGTGAAAGATGAAATAAAAACTTTGGCCCCGAGTAGGATTCGAACCCACGACGTTCTGCTTAGCAGCCAACGCACCTAACCATTAAGCTACGGACATTAGGTTGCCGAGATATTTGTAGATATCCTTTCTATGGGACTAGCTGACCCCTCTAACCTTGTCTCGGCAGCCTTCAGATCAACCCCAGGGGCCGGATTATTCGATCCGCGGTGGATCGCTTTAATTCGACCTTTCAAATTCGACTCGCTTTGTATTTCCTTATTAACAAATTCGCGGCGGAGCGAACAAAATTCTTCCAATATTCCAATGATTTAACACTTTTGGCTTTTCTTCCAATATTCAAGTTTTTAATAATAAACACTTTCGCCTGTGAATCCGCCAATAAAAACCTGTAGGATTTCAACTCGGCAGCAAACATTATGGCATTTCAAATTCGCCTTCGAATTTGTTAAATGGTCGAATTCAAAGCGAACAAGGTGAAAGCGAAAGCAATAATTGAAAAATGTCAAATTCGCTAGCAAAACGATTCGCCATGAATCTCATAATCAGGCCCCGGATTAAAATGCAATATGATCTACTTGAAACCATTTGAAATAGAATTTTCCACGCTTCGTAGTCCGAAATCATTAAATCATGCGATTAAATGCGAAACATCGTTGAAAAAATTCTCGTTTTCCGGAGATCTCTGATTTTTTCCCTATAAAAATAGGAAACTGCAAGCTGAAATAAAACTCAACTACGCTTACTTTTAAACAAATAAACATTTTATTCGAATGTATAATTTTCATGTTTAAATATATATGTATATATTTATTTACTAAACAAAAAAATATTCTATGCCCATACGATAAATCATTATTCTTTTTTGTCTTCTAGTAATTTAGTTACACATGTTTTAACAAAGATACATTATATAGCTACCTATGAATACATTAAATAATATGAATTCACATTAAATGTCATATTTTATTTAAAATATAAACAAAATTAAATATTTACTTTTAAGGAAAAAGTCATTGTCGTTGAATACATCGAAATAAACTGATTAAAAATACATAATTTTATCTATTCAATTAATAAAATTATATAACATATTTTAATATTTTATAACACAGTTGAATTTCTTTTAACACGTATTTTTAGTAATTTATTTTGTTTCCATTTTAAATAATAAAAATAAGAAAAAAATTAAATTAATTTGGCATTTTTTTACATTAACTTCGAAACTGGGTAGATTTTTGTTTTGATTTCGTGAAATTGTTTGTAAATCTGTTTAAAAATTCTTTTTATAATTATTAAAAATTTTAAAGCTTGCATACAATTTACAGCAAAAGTTTTCAATTAATGTTTGCTACAATATTTTTTCTTGAACAATTCCATATATTTTTATTTTTTTTTCTTTAATGCTAAAATGAGCTCAAAGTTACCTACATTTACATAAATTTATAATTTTTGTTTTTTCTTATACATCTTAATCCAAAACAAAACCTTTGAATTAAAATACTTAATTTATTGGATGGTTTATACTTTTTGCGATTTTTGTTTGTTTTTTTGTTTGAGCCCAGATTTGCAAGATCCGGCTTACGTTTGTATAAATATTTGTAATAAATTTACTTAGAGTGAATAAAATTTATTAATACGAATAAAATATAAAATTGGTAGGTTTTTCTTCTTCATTTGTTTTTTTTTTTATGGCAAAAAGTTCAACTAAGAGAGATCAAAGTGAAAGATGATTCTTAAAAGTAAACAAAATATTGCGAGCATATTTTCGAGACTTGAAGACTTGTGCTCCGAATTTGGTGTCCTTTCTGGTCAAAAGGACACCTTTCTAAACAAATTTCCTACGTAAATGAAACAATGTGATAAAACATAAGAACATGTAATTCATACTACAAAAACCCCACTCGACCTTTCCATGAATACTGATGGAATCGAAAGAACACTCATATTTTTAAAGAAATTAAAAAATTACTCTAGTACTAGTTGTTTAATTACAAGGAAAACAGAAAGAGAGATTCGAAAATTCATTGGAAAATTTCAAATGCGTTTTAGCCATCAGATAGTGCAGGAGTAACCCATCCATATTTTTCGTGTGTCTTCACCAGCGATCTGAAGGCTTCCTCAGCAGATCTCCTATTGATAATGATATATTTCAAAGACACTCAAGGTCAGTTAAATATTCTGAAAATTATCATCACAATAAAAATGCTTCTTACCTGGTAAATTCTTTTGTACTTTTTGGTTTTCTAGCTACTCGACCTTGTCCTTTGACTAAACTTGCCGCAAATTGCATGAGAACTGCTTCGACCGTATAAGCACTTGCCCATCCGCGTGGTGTTAATAGTTCCATGCAAATTGCACCGCCCTCCATGACGAATCCTTTTTCTATTCGTGGCTCAACTACTCGCATAAATGGTGGGGCAAAGGGGAAGTTCTCTGGAAATACCAAATGTAACAGGATGAATGGAATGTTCAACTCGACCATATCCTCGGCAAGCGGAGAGTCTGGGTCGATAATATGCAAGCGAGCGTACCACTCGTATAGATTGTCGTTCACCAATTCGACCTGTAGAGTGCGTTTGAAAAAAAAAAACAAACACAATTTATGTTGTAATACTAAATAGGAGGTTGAAATTGTTCTATTTGGGTGACGTGTTGTGGCAATTAAGGTTTTAAGTGGTATTCCTGTCGCTTGGATAAAAAAGTAGTTAGGTAAATTTGTTTGCATGAATGGCTCTCTCGTGATGGGTTAAACATTGTTATTATATCAAAGTGTCGCTTAAAATGCAATCCAAACGCTAATTGCGAACATAAATTGATAGAGACCATTTGAGCGAGAGAGTTAAAAAGGAACATGCCCTCAATACCATTTGACCTGTTGAAAGAGAAAGAAAAAATGAACTCACTGTGAATATGGGACCCATTGCACTATTTTGCATTCTTTGAATTTCTCTAAACTCCTTCATCAGGCGTCTTGAGCGAATTGTGGAATCATTAAGTTTTAAAGTTGATTTACTGGAAGCTGGCGAAACACCTCTGAAATTATAGAACAATCCCCATCAGACCAAACTCAAATATAGTGAAGGACAAAACATACCTCCTAAGTCTACGACCAGGTGATCCTGAGGGACCACCATTGGCAGCAGGTGGTTGATTGCCTTCCGCACCGTCCGTCTGTTTTTCACTTCCTTTGAATAGTTTTCGAATGGCAGCCGCAACTTTTTCCTTCGATCTTGAAGACATTGCAGGTTTCGTTTTTGGTTTCTTCTTGATTAATATCGATTTGAATTTTGATTGCTTTGTCCTTAATTAATGTTAAAATTTGTTTTAGGGCGCTGACTGCTTTTAAAATACCTCAACCGCTCTAATATTTCTTTGCGTTTAGTAAAACATTGTCACTTTGAATTCTTTTCAGGACGTGCGTCGCTTCCCTGCGTTGCTTTAAGCGGCTTCTTCCTGAAATGTAACCAGAAAAAAAGATGATATTGAGTTTGTTTGTTGTCACAGGATTATTTTGAACGAACTGGAAAACTCTGTTCAAGGATGAAACTTTGTGCTGTGCAAAATGCTTCCTTACAAAGAGATTCTTTTACTTTTCCTACTTTCTATGCTTTTATTTGTTGTGTTTGCTAATAGACCCCAAGGGATGTTTATTTTTCTTTTTATACACTCCTAGTTTGTTTCTGTGTTACAAGTACCCTCCTTGGAATAAAGCATTATTGATTTTCATCATCACATCATCGCAGCATTCGAGAGAGATTTTTTTTTGCTGTATTATTCCTCGCAGGATTATTACACAACACGACAGCGATAAAAAAAAACTACAAATTCAAAGCACAAACAGTTAAAATGTACCCATTCATAAATGAATTTGCTTTTATTATCAAAGCAGGAGATGGCGAGACTACTTGGTTTAGTTGGGGCTTGGGAGGACATTAAAGTCGTATTTAAGTCGTTAATTTGAGTTAAAGATTCTTGAAGAAAACGACAGTGACGTCACAATGTGGTAATCGTCAAATTTGTGTACAAAGAAACAACTTTGTTGTCTTTGGTTGCTAAAAGATTTGACCAATACAAATTTTTTTTTCGTAAATATTCCATCAAATCTTTAAAGTGGATGACCTTGGTCCTGATTAACTATTTCCACCCAGTAGCAGCACTTAATATAGATAACTCTTCCAACAGCCATACAACACTCTGCTACTAGGAAAACTTTAACTATCAACCTTCAGTTGATAAGAAGCCAGGCCAATGACGTAGAAAATACACTCCGTCCCAGGGATAATAAAGATGGGATACCATACTTCCAAAGAAAAAAAGTTTACTGAATGGTTTATAATAGCCACAGCTTCAGCGCCTGTAGCATTTGCAAATTAAATTTTTAATTTTATTCGAAGAATTCGCACACTTGAACACTTAAGAGAAAATCAAAGCTTACAAGTACTTTTGCATAGACTCGTTTAAATTTTAATCCAATCCAATCCTTATGGGCCGAACAGGCTCGCAGAAAATGTCTCATCTGAATATTCCGAAAGGCAAATATTACAATCTTCTTTTCGTCCATTTACGAGGAGAGTTCTCATTGAAAGATGTAAGATTCTTGAGGAGGATAGCAATTTACGAGTAGAAAGGCCGAAGGCCCTAAAAAAAATATCCAATGTCAGCATGGTTTTTAAGTATTGTTTAGACAATAAAAGAGGACATTGAAATTCATCGGACAGGGTGGTTCATTCTCTTTTTATTCGAGTTTTATTTCAAGGTCAAAAGAAGGAAACATTTTTCAACATAACCTTCAACAGTTAAGCTAAATGGAACACCCATTTCTTTATGTAAAGTAGTCCGTCTCCAGGCATAGCCGCCGTTACAAAAATTAAACAAATATTTACGAGGCTATTTCATGTTTTAATCATGTCCCTTTTTTTGGCATAGGAGATATGATTATACTTGTCGTTAATGAACCCATGATGATATCGTGATCCGTTATCTAAACTGAAACTAGAGCGGATCCGGATAGCAAAAAAAACGAATTCATAAACATAATGTCAATCCTCGGGCGCTCGCTTGATATGAAAAATGTAATAAACAAGAGCAGATACATCACTTGATAAATTTTGGTTAAGGTTCGTTGAGCAAATCAGAATAAATAGAACCACAGATTTTCATGGTTAATTGGGTGGTTTTATGTTTCTGTTAAAGATTTGGGGACATAAAATTTTAGCCAAGGGGACAATAGGGACAAAATGTTTATAGCCAGAAGAGACAACGAAATGAATGAGGAACACAAACATGAAAGTGTGAAATGTAAGAAGAATAAAGAATTTAATTGGACCTATATTTTCTGTCTCCAAATTCCCGGATGACAAAAAAAGGTCTTGTTTGTTTAAATGAGTGATGGAATGAAATCTCAGTTCACAAAAAAGGAAATATTTTATTGCTTAAGGTCGATCAAAGCATTTTACTATAAATTACTTTGTTCGTGTGAGCCCCGATCGAATGAACCGCACAAAGGACGAAAAACACAAAAGGCTATTCAACTTTTTTATTTTTAGAAGATTTTAGTTTTGTTTACGAATTCAAAGTTTATTAATATTGGACTACAGCATCATCATCTATTCGTAGAGGGTAGTTTTCACACCTAACCGATTTTCCGGATTAAGTTTTAAGAATTTGTGTGCCAAACTCAAAGAATTGTGTCCATCATTGGAAAGAAGTGAATTCTGCTTCTAATTAAGTAAAATTTAGTTGGAGCGTTGCCAGCAAGATATTAATTGAAATAATTACCAAGAGCAGTTTTAAGTGAATTATTTCAAGTAACGAAAACTGTAACTGCATTCTAGGTAAGACGATAAGTCTTTCATTTTTGTCGAGACAAACATATAAATGTTTAAGAAAAGCAGAAAAAAATGAATTTTGACTAAAGTGGTCTATAAAATGCGCCATAAAGTTGTTCAGTGTTGACGTTTAATGTTAATATTCATCACACTTAGGTAACCACAACAATAGACGTCATTAATTAAAGCGTCAAGATTAATATCAACATTCAAACATTCATTTGTCTTTGGTCATCCGTGTCGGCCGCCGCCGTGCCTTGCCAGTTACCACCTCACGGCAGTAGGCTTAAAATACAATTGTTGATGCAATCAGTTGGCTGTTTTGCGGTTTATTTTGTTCATCGTGCATTGTACATCATTTCCATAAATACAAAACCAAACGAACCACCAACTGCTCGCATAATAAAGGCCAATCAATCATATAATACCCAGTTTCCGTTGTGTTTCCTGATGGTGCCACACTTATGTATGTCTATCACAGCGCCACAACGTGCAAGTTCTCTATCAACCACTCGCACAGAAGGAAGCAAGCAGGCTAGCATTAATAACCGTCAATTGGGGGCAACATCAAGTGACGTACAGTGACCAACAAAATCGATTTCTTTGGATGCAATATTTAGTTTCCGACCACTAAAGCACGGCGGCGGCGCCTCGCCGCGGATAACTAAGAGGAGACTTCTGTTTCTCGTTACACATTCCAACAACGACATGGCTATACACAACGACGACATTGCACGCATAAATGCATTTCTGCTTGTTTTAAATAAATAAATTGCATGGTTACAATATTTCTCTGGCTGAAATGGAAAGCTAAAAATAATCTCACTCATCCTCTTGCCCGACCTGATGTGACCATGTCCTCAGATCCACTTGTACTTCACCGAAGGCGGCGCATGTCGATGTCGGGGACAGTGCAGAAAACGCATCTTCTAAGCATATAGCCAACACCAGCACCATCAGTGGAGGTCGACCATCACACTTCAATACAATCGATAATTTATTAACCAACAATATTTTGCTTGTAGTGGTGTTGCTGGTGGTTCTTTCAAGTGAGTTTGATTGGCAACAACTTGTCGTTGATTTTTTTTATAAAATTGTTTTCAAGAGAAGCAAGAAGGGTTGTCAACGTCTTCAACAAGGACAGCAGATGACACTTCTATAACACCAAAACAGACAAAATAATTAATAACAGCTTCTCTGTTGTGTATAAAGGATTGTGCGTCATTTTCGTTGAGGAATCTTAAAGGATTGAGTCTTTGTTGTCATGAGTCTTTGTCGACTCGTCGCGGTCGTCTTCGGCATGGTGGATATCGAAAAGCAACAAAGATAAGCTGTTGAGAAACTCAATAGGAATTATGTGCTCTTCACTTGGTAAAACGGATTACAAAACAATATCAGCACGACCTGACACGTTTAAGGATAATTTAACTCTTTCTGCGGTCGGGTGGTGGCTTAACTTAAAATTACTTACTCTTCAATTGATTCATTGTGTACTTTTGAACAATTTTCAGGTGTTTTGATGATTTTGACTGAGGCTATTTTCTTTTCAAAAAAAAGAAAAGAACACAGAAAACAGTCCAAAACGTATCCAACCCTAATTTTGTGACGTCTCTATCCGACTGCATGTGATACTTTTTGCTTGTTCATTTCGTCAATCGATTTTCGAGGTTATTGTCAAATCAAGAAGCACATAGGTCTATTAAAAACCTCAGTGTCGATTCACTCAAGCCTCAAATTTGTATGTCTTCAAAGCATTGTTCGTTTTCCTTGCCATTTCTGATACCTATGCGCGGAACCTTGAAGACACTGTTTCTTCATTTTCGGATTATTTTGAATGTTTTCTTCTTATATGTACATATTTCTGCTCTGTCATTATTTTTTCCATTAACTTTTTCATAGCTGTTAACCTGCCAAGTGCGTCTTTTGACCTTTTTCCTGCAATCGAGATCGATATACTAACACAAAAAAGTACATCGCCGCCGCCGCCACAATACATCTACAAGAGTGCTGAAATGCATGTCATTAACCCAACCCTATTTATTTATTATGAAGCCGTTTCAGTTTATTGAATAAATTGAAGTAAAACAACTAAAAAACAACAACAACAAACACATCTGGCGTTGAAAACAAATAATCCATGAAACCGGAAACCCAACAATTAAACTGTTCCAATGCATATTTTCCATAATTCGCTGGTTTGGGATTTCAGTGATTAAGAAACCGTTTTTTTTTTTTTTTGTTGTTTGTGAAAGGTAGAGCCATTTTTCTGTTGTAAATTTGCATGGAATACATTTTTCTGTTTGTTGGTGAGGTAGGTTCATTTCATCGACATGATAAGGGGGCGAGGGAATTTTATCTGCATGTGAAATGCATAATGTTCCAGGCGACAAGACGCGACACAGAGTATGGGGAGACACAAGGACTGAATGCCTACACCAACTGATGGTGTATGCAAATCTTAATGGCACATTCAAAATAAACAAACAAAATAATCATTAAACCGGCTGTCTGTGTAATGATAGTGGTGCAAGTGCACCATAAAATAAAACAACAACGAATGCAGTGATGAAACTCCAGTTCTGATTGACATTTCGCTTGATGCGAGATGATGACAAAGACGACGTATCTCTCAACCACGAAGACATTTCTCTTTTATTATATGTCTTTGTGGTGTGTTCCTTTACATGGAATCGCTGGAACACAAGACATAAAAAGTCACTCAGTTGGGATTGGGATGCGGTGACTGTTCGTTGCTCTTTATCATTTCATTACATTTTTAATTATGTGTTATGTATGTAGAAATGTACTTGCAGTCGTTGAAAGTGAAATTTGAACACACTTTTTGGTTTCCACAACAGAATATATCCTCTTAAAAATCAACAACACAAAAACCAGGAAGTCAATATTCCATATAAACCATTCAGCGCAATGTGTATGCAAATGTCGTTATAACAACGAATAACCTTGTAAACATTTTCTTCTCTAGAAATACATTTGCATTTATTAGAAACAAAATTGCAGCTTAAAATCCTAGAATAATTATTTAATTGGTAGTAGACCCCCACATAAGGAATTTATGACAACTCGACAACCTTATTTGCATTCATTTCACTTTCAAGGAAACAAGTTTCCATAATAAAAAAAAAAAATGAAAATAAAAAACAAAACAAAGCACGTGCAAATATAATAATAGAATCCACCTTGTGCCAGGCGGTAATATGATTATTTCTTATTGTCTTCTACGATTCCTCTGTTTCTCACTCCAGCGTTGTTATAAAATTGATTTTTTTTTTAGTTGCTATTTTTCAGACACTCCCTGAGTCATTTTTTTTTTGCAAAGACAAGAGTGCATTTCGCTCCATCAGACAATCAATGTCAAACGTGTTTCGCCCCAGTCACTGACGGGCATCATTCCTTCTGGCATGAGAAAGAAAATGTTGCAATATGATTTCTAACGTCGTCGTCGTTGTTGTTGTATTTGTTTCGCCATCGCCAGCGTTAACGTGGTAGACGAACTCTACTTCAAGTATTTCACCCTTTTCAAAACGTGGCAAATAAGAACAATACAAAGATTCCTTTTCACTGCGCTTCGGAAGTGCAAGTGGGGCTACTTCAAAACGGCGTCCTGCTTTTATTTTATTAGTCGTTAAGCTTTGTATAACACTTTTTATAAGACAAGCAAAATATAAAAAAGTGCAGAATTACAACATGGCTATAGATGGATTGATGGCGATAGTGGACGATTGGCAACAGTGCCGGATTGATATTCTTATTTAAGGAGCTAATCGTTGCTTTTCCATGAATTAGTATTAGTTTGAACGCATCAAGTGTTTTTGGCCTTTTTCGCTTCATTTCAAATCCACCCCTGGAATGAGAGATATTCCGGGTTCAATAAATTATTTCTCTGCTTTGGCATGTTTTATTCCGAACAGTTTTATTTTGTTTACTTTTTTTTTGCATGTCATGAAGCTGTCCGACATTCATGCAATAAGACACCTCTCCCTCTTCACCAGATTCCTTCAGCGATATACCTACCCGAACTTTTTGTTTCTTTATTTCTGAAGAATTTCTGTTTTTTCTTGGTGCAATCTTTCTTAATTTAGAGCTAGGCATTTCATGTGAGTAGACCAACTTGAACAGAATGCGAATTACATATATTTATGTATGCAACTTTGTGTACAATGCAAATGGGAAGACATATTCCTAGGCCTTATCAATGTTGATAGACGTTTCTTTGTCATCACAAGCTGCTGCAGCAAATTGTTGATACCGTCTGCGATGCAACGCACGTCTTCGTCTGAAATCTCCATTTAACTTTTATAACGCAATCAAAATGGTTAAAGGGCATTATTCTTGTATAGAGTGATGTTCAACGATAAAATGAAGTAAATAAAATAGTGAGACGATGGAGGAGTGGACGATGATATTGGACTTGGACTGTTTTTATGAATGCAGGGATTATCACAAAAGGATTCGTTCGACTCGAACATTGTTGTTTAACTACCAAGTTGTTGTAAACTTTGTGTTACAAGTCTTTTTGCTAAGTTTTTAAAGATTCTTTTAGTTACAAAAGTTTTTCCCTTGAACTTTTCTCAAGATTTTCGGAAGAAGCTGGTTTTATTTAAAGCAGCTTTTGATGTTCTTCATTAAATTCTGTTGAAGGGTTTGCATTAAGACAGTTTGTTTGCTCCTAATCTGTAATGGATACAACAGTCTGAAAAACTACAGTCTGTCTGCATACAAGTTTTTTTAGAAGACCGCAAAAGTTACATGAAGGAGACTGAAACAGTTGTTTGTAAAGTTAATAAATTATTTAAACGTTTCTATAGTCTTCATAAGATTGTTGCTGAGCAACGATACCCTTGGTCATTTTATGAATCTCGTCAGATGTTTTTCCGCATTTGAGCACACATAAAAAATCATACAGCTAAATCCATCAGTAAAACATGCATTTGTTGTTGCACACAAATTTCCCTGAATGGACTCTTATTTTCTTGCGCTGATGCAAACATTACCTAACTGTTTATGTATGTATAAATTTATCGCCGAAGTAACATTTTTAAATAGGTACTAAAATACGGTAAAATACGCATTCTAATTATTGCATGCAGCCGGAAAATTACATACCATAAATTAAGTAATGCTTGAAGCAAAAATTAGCATTCCTAAAAGCTGTTAAAAACAGACTTTAAGCTGCTATATGAACTTTGTAATTAATGAGAAAATGTATCGTAACAATTTTTATGGATTGATTTAACACGCCACCAGGAGATTAATATCAAAATGAGTCCAATAACCATCGTTTGACCCTTGAAAACATTCGCAACAAACTAAGGCATGATTTTGCATGATTCATTCCAACCTGACAGAAGCGGAAAGTCCCCCATAACTCATCACTAAAAGCATTCAAGTTACTAAATGGAGCCGCATAAAATTAAAACTTCTAAAAGTATTTTAGGCCCCCTGAATGCGAGTTATTTTAATCATCGTCGTCGACGTCGTTGCATTTCTTTGTTTCGCAAATCACAACGCAACTTTATTTTGATTTCAATTTTGTCTTTATTGTTTTTTATCTTACAGTTATTTTTCATTTACGACAAAGTTGTTGTTTTTTTGCATATGTTCGGTGCAAATTCCTGAATTGCCAGACATTTTTATGGCACAAAACATTTCATGGGAAGACCACGTCGAACACGACGCACGGGACAGGGCACAACACTCATGCACCACACTCCGATCCTTTCTTTTTGGATAATTCGAGTTTATTATTTCTTCGTGGGGAACTCTTTCAAGCACTGAATCAGCTGCGATGTTGCTCTGGCATCCGCAGAGCTAAACTAACAAAGGAACAAAGTATTTACCATTAATGACTTGATGTGTGTGTTTTGTTTGCTTTTATCGCATTGCTCGAAATCCTTTGTGCTCTGGTCTGGTCGGTATTCAATTAAAAGGGTGTGAATTTAGTCAATTCGAATGGATGAACCCTTTAATCCTAAAGAAGATATTTTATATATCCAAGAACACGATATTGCAGCGTTACGGTGCTTTTCCAATGTGATGATTATGATGGGTTTGTTGACATTCCCGAATGGCTCAATTGCACATTCACACCAAATTGTGTGTGGATGAACAAATTCAATGAAAACAATTCCATTTTGTGCCAATTTGATGTAATCAACCGTTCATTGAGGCTATAACATTGTACTACCATCGTCCGCCTTGGGTTTGGGCGATTGGCGCGAGACGCATCATGCATCCCATGCCCCATTCCTGCATTTTTGCTGCCTGACTGGCTCGTGATGATTTTGGATATTGGCCAAATACAATAATACATACGAGCACATGAAGTGACAAGTGTTTAAGATTGAGTAATTATCTGACATCTATGTGTGCATGATGTGCAGCATGCTTAGAAAAACGCTATCTTGACACATGGGGATTTAGGCGATTTCGTCAAATTGAATTGGTTATTTGTTTGCGTAGAGCACGCTACAAGTGTCAATGTTTTCATGTTCGCTGCTCGAGTCATTGACAATTTTCTTGTTTTTTTTGTTATTTTATTTTGGGGATTTTTTGTGTTTAGAGAGTGAAATTCTTTTGATGAAAAATTTGTAAATAATTGGAAAACGTCGACTTGAAGGAAGGAAATTTAATTGAATTTTGCTTATTGGAAAAATGGCAGTGGCGAAGACACAAGATACCCAACATTTATTCAAATAATTTCTGTTTATTTTTGTATTGGAACGTCAAGGCAGTTTCTGTCTGTGATTAGACATTCACAGGCGCCGTCGTCTGTATTGGTCCTGAGAGTGTCATTTTGGTGATGCAATTGTTTTGATGGCATCCATGGCTTAACGTCAATGTCAACTTGCTCGAGAACATCTGAATCTATTGTTATATCTAGAACACACTGTTTCTGTACAAATAATGTCTATCAAAATTGGAATTGACATCCTATGACGCCATATCCACCCTTTGAATTTGACATAAGCCTTATTCCTCGCTAAACACTCTACCGTGTGTATTCCACTGGATGCGTCAAATTCAAAAGATTTACGTCATACGCCTCTCCATATAATCGTCATTACATGATTCGCACATAGATTAGTCTGAACTCTGAAAGCTTGATAATAAAAACGACGACTCCTACACCGTGTCGTCGTCGCCTCTTTACCTTTTACGCCGAGAAGATGCAATAAAAAACAAAAGACTCACACTTTCAATAGAAAACAACAAAACAAAGATAACTCCAAGGTCGTGGACTTGAATGAACGAATAGAAAAATAAAAAGGAAAAACGAAAAAAAGCTATATTAGAAAAGGATCAAGGGCGAGGGATAGGGAGGTCTGAGGTCCCATGTGGGCGGGGTGTATAAGGCTGACGAACTAGGTCTAACACGCACAAACACACATCAAAATTAATGACACAAGCCACAATCAAAGAAAGATACAGCGGAAAGTCAACAAGGTCCTCGGTTTTTTTTTTCTTCGTTTTATTTGAGACAAATTCTATGTCTTCTCTTCGTCCCTTGTGTCAGTCAGATTTCAGTTATTTTATCTTGTAAAAGTGCCTGGGCATCATCGGCATCTATGAATGACGGCATAGAACAGGAGAAGATAGATCCTTAAATGGATGATTCGAGTTAGCTTTTAACCGAATCGATTTCTATGGGGCATGGCTTTGAATTTAAAATACTTCAAGCAGGACTAATGCTCCTCTATCATAAGCTTCATCTTGATTATATGACTTGAGAGTTCAAGTTGTGTTGGTAGGTGGGTATCCTTAAATTTGTATTTACTCTTTCCATGATTAGAATTTCTTATTGCTCGAAACTCGAGGGAAACAAACAACTCAGATTATTTTATCTGAAGTTAAATGCTCCTTAGAGAGAGTAAATAAAAGCGAAAGAAGGTACACATCCATCTGATTGCGTAAGTGGCGTTTTTCTAACGATACAAAATTTGTAGATTTTTTTTATGTTTGAGATGTGTCGTTGAGAATTCTTAAAGGCGAACACGCGTATCCTGAATTTTAGTTGATTTTGAAGACTCCTTTAATTTATCTTTGTGAAAAAATTTACGTCGTTTGCTAAGATGGGATACAAACGTCATCGAGATGGTTTATTTGGATTAACAAAACCCACTAAATCGATTGATTCGATTTGAGAATTATTATTTTCGTACTATTTTCGGAAATAGTTGATAGATTGACTTTGAAATTTTACTCTTTCTTTAATAATAAATGTTTATGTCTGTCTGTCTGCCTGGAGGTAAATGAAACGTTCAACTTCTCAGAGAAAAACAAATGGATTAGAAGTACTTTTCCATTGTGCTACTCGGAATGTCTTCATTGAAATATAAATAAACAAAATTGTACATTTGTTTCAATGCTAAGTTCAAGAACACATGCAAATTTATATTTAACTCATTTTCGTAGGTTGGGATTTTTTCAGGCAGACTCGATTTTTGTTTTAATCAAATTGTTAAGAACTTTATTTGCAATTTGTATTCACAGTTATTTTCACTCTTCCTTATATATGTAGTTGTGAGACGCGAAACAATTTATATCGAAACCATCTCATCCTTCCTAAGACGAATTTCATGGAACAGAGTCCAAAAAAAGTAAAAAAAAAACTCTCCCACAGACCTACCACCACCCACCACCCACAACCAACCCAATAAAATCACACAGCATCCAGTTCACCAGTTCAGCGAGTGACTGACTGTGACTGAGAGAAAATCCTTTTTATCGATTTTCCGCTTTGTTACAGAAAACCAATGAATTTGCAGTATCCAACGAAGTTGATGGACCCCCTGCCTACATTCGAGACAAGAGATTCTTTTTTTGTAGTTTGTTCCAAAGGCTATTCTTTGGTAGTGGCAACAACGGGTGGCGGCACAATGTCGACGACGACGACGACGACTATGAGGATAAACGACAAAACCAAAAGACAATGACCGTGAAAATGCAATTTCTATCAAACAAGGGCCATTGAAATCCACAAGGAAAATCTTTCAAGTGTTCGAATACATTTTATACAGGTACACACACAGAATTTTTTGTTTGAAGGATATGTAAGAGGCAGAAAAAAAAATCACTCACCTTGTCTGATGTACAGGTGGATCCGGAAGCTGATGAATCAATTTTCGATAGAGGTGCTCCAATTTGTAGTATTTGACAAATCCTTTGTAATCAGCTGGCAAGGAAAATTCTCTCACTGATAGATGGGAAATTTTATATTATCAAATCTATGCACAGAATTCACTCACATTCCATAAGAAAAGCACAAACACAAACTAGGATAGGGAATATCACTCTCAATTTTTGGGCCACCAATAATTTTCAACACACATTGCTTTTTTTGTAGCAAAAAAACGCACTGAAAATGTTTGTTTATCTCCTCTGAAATTTTCTTTTTCAAGTTTTTTTTTCCAGCAAGAAATAAATAAATAAAAAAAAACACCAAATATTTTCACTGATTAACCCGTTAATCCAAAGTCGACAGGGAGCACCGCGAAAACAACTGCCAGAAGAAACCAAACCGAAGGAGAATTGAAAATCGACTGTTTGTGTTTTCTCGCCGACGAAGATAACCAAGGCGACGACAAACAAGACAAGAATTGGTGTAATTTTTCCTTTTTTTTTATTGTTGTTTTCTTGTTTGCGCACGGAAAAACAAGGAAGAACGAACAACAAGAACTAGAAAAGGAAAATTGATGAATGAAATTGTGAAAGCGAAAAGGTGCAACGAATGAAGAGAAAATGCAAAATGCAATTTATTCGCCTTGAAGAGGAGAAAACACAACGGTAGACGGGCGAATATTTGAAGTTTGATGTTTGACAGCATCTGCGTTGTTATGGTTTGTGTATAAGATATGTCAATGCGGTTTAGGTCGATGATATTGAGCAGGGATGTTGTTGAGACAAGATGTTTTCTTTCACTAAAATTTGCGATATATTCCTCTCTTCTGCCGGCTTTTTAACTACTCCTTTTTCCAATATTCTGTAAAAACGTAGGTTCATTTAAATGAAGTAAAGAATAAGAAGAACAATTATTGAGAATTTTCCAATAAAATTTTCTAGTTATTTTTTCCATATATATTTTCTTTTCTTTCTGTTTAAAACAGTTCTACACAATGAACTATTTATATTAATAATATAAATTTAATTTAAAATGTGTGTTAAGAAGTTTCGTAGGTTTTTTTTTTTATATAGAAGTACATAGTATACATTTATAAATTAAACAATTAATTTTTGTTTACTATTTTGTTCTATCACTATTCTAAGAATTACAATAATGGCGGAATATGGTCTGATTTAATATATAATTGGTTTTGTATCCGTGGTACATTTATTAAAATTCACTAAATGGAGAAAATAGCCCTCCTAAAAGTTACTATTGCTTGAGTATTGTTTTTCTTTTTGTTTTTATTGTAAAACTTAGAAACTTTTGTTTATTTTAAAAGACGTTATACGTGGTTTATAAGATTTGAAGTAGGTATATAATTTTTAAAATGTTTGTAGTAGGTTAATAAAAAGGCAACGTTTTAAATGAATAAATGGATATTTTTACATTTCAAATTTTCATAATCTCACTTATAATTTTGAAACCACTCGTAGAAAAAGCTTTTTATTTTTGATGAGATGGTTGTTAAGAATTATTGGAAAATATCGAGAAAGATCTTTATACTTTTCTGGATAAAAATATAATAAAGGAATAGATGTTCTCAAAGAAAAAAAAAATCAATATTGCATCTAGTAAAGTTAAGGTCTAAGAAAAACCTCTACCACCAAGCCACCAAAAATACCAAGCTTTTTAGATGATATTGCAAGTTCCAAATGTCTTCTCTTTTTTTCGCTCTACGACTACGAATTAAAAAAGAAAAATAATTTTCGAATCTTTTAAAGTTTCTATGCATTTTTTTTCTAAAAACTACTGATATAGTGATTTATTTACTTACTTAACAGGTTTTTTATTTTTTTTTTTTTTTTAATTTCAATTGGAAATATAAATTTTGTGTAATCATTTTACTATTTTTATTATTTTTTTCTAGTATTTTTTTTTAATAATTTTAAACTTTAACTTATAATCCACTTGATGTGGTGTTATGCTTTTTATCGTCTTAAGTTTTGTTTAGACATATTCTGCTAATTTGTGTGATTTGTTTTGGAATCTCTCATTGCTAAATAATATTTCTAAAATCAGATAAAAAATATATTTATTTTTAAATAAAATAAAATGTAAATTTTGATTGTATCTTCAATTTTTTTATGTCTATACAATTTATTTATCAACTAATTTTAATTAAAAAAATTAATGTTAACAATTAATAATAAAAAACATTTATAAATAATTATTTGTGTACATCATAACAAACTAACTTTATACAAAGATAAATTATTTTTTATATTTACAAAATTCAAATTTTATGCGGTTTTCATTCCGGAATGAATAAAGTCATATATGGCCTCTGAAAAACATGATTAAATAACGGAACCTTTAAACAAATTTGAAATACAAGCACTTCTGCAGGCGTATTTGCGTATGTGTGTCGATAAAAACCGGAAACCGACTTTCTGAATCGAAAATTTTGAATAAAAACCACCAGGAACAGAAAACTAGAAATGTCCAAATTTATTTTTCGTCAGATGAGTTTTAATTTCAAGGTTTTCTGCTGTACCTACAAACATTGCCATCACAGTACTTTGCACATGAATGTAACGAACTAGAGACACATAGTAGCACTGGCGACTGAGGCCACCGGCTGGGACTTAAACAAGGCATACGAAAAAGGTTGACAGAAAGACACATAGAAGGAAAGCACACATAACATAAACCTACGTGGCACAGAGGAGGAGACATAGATTTTTATTGTCTCGCTGTCTGGCTGGCGATTGTCGTAGAAAAATAATGCTGCCGAAGCTGGGGTTTGAACCAGCAACGTTTGGCTTAGCAGTCAACTACTCATTCCTCTGAGCCATGGCTACCTGCTACCTACAAACAATTTAACAAAGAATGGCCCGGAATGCTCCCGGATGGCAAAATAAAACCACCATAAAAAAATCATCCCAAAACCTTGATAAACAAAATCATAAAGGAATTAAGGATCCGGTTAGGTGAAAAACGGAAGAAAGAGTTTGACAAGAGATGTCTTACTTTATTTTTGCAAACAGGAACTTTAAGTTCAACCAAAAATTTTCAACCAAAAATACATAAAAGAAAAACTCAAAATAAGTTTTTAAAAAAATATTTTTTTTCTTTACTTTCAAATTTTATTTTTTTTTCTCATAGTATTAAAAAAAAAAACATAAAATAGTGATGATCTTTTTTTATAAACAAAAATTAAACTAACAAAATATTTTTTTCTCAAAACGGGACATTTCAATTTAAAAAATAAAATAAAATGCAATTGCTATAAAAAAAAAAATAATATACAAAATTTAATTTTAAATTTAACTTAAAGATTAATGGAAAATTATTTTATACTGTCTGCATATTGTTGAGTATTTAAATCAAAATTTAAATATCTTTTAATTTCCCTTTTAATTTAAATTTTAGTCATTAATATATTTTACACGAAAAATACACAAAAATATACGTTGATTTACCATTTTTTTTTTACAATAAATGACTTTAACTAATTAGAAGGATATGTTCATTAAGAAAAAAAAAAAAACACACAATAATTTTTTTTTCGATTGTCTAAAAAAAATTAAACTATATATTCAGTTCTTCTTTATAACAAAAATAATTATCAATATGTTAGCTTATTTTGGAAAAAAAAAATAGAAATAACTGTGATGTTATAATTTTTTTTAAACAAATTTCCCCCGAGAAACAACAAATTCCATATGAATGAGTTATGAGAAACTTAAAACAACCCTAGTAACAAGAATCAATGGCAAAACAGCTCGATCTATGTATTTAACAAAATTTATAATCTTTAGTAAAACTATTTAAACGAGTAGAATCTAGTTAAACAAAAAATAAAACACACACGAACGAGAAATATAAGTAGCAGCACTCAGTCCGTTGGACGACAATAATTTATGAGGAGACTCATGGATATGGCATCGATGCAGAGTTGCAGCAGCAGTAACAGCAGCAGCAATTGGAGTTATAACTAAGTTAAGTATTGCACAATTAAACTGCTATAAAATGATTTCGGCAGATCGGAGCATTGGATCACACCCGAATGCATCTGCCGCAGCGACAGGCGAATGTTTTGTTGTCGATCGCGACCCACTGGTGCGTGGGTGCTTGCCGTGCAACGACTGCTGGTGATAGCTAGTCGAAGTGGTGGCCGTTGTCACCACCGTACTCACACCAATATTATTGACATTCGTCGTTGGGTGGATGGTGGCAACTGCCACAGCTGTCGCTACATTATTTTCAGTGGAAGGTGGAAATTTGGCAATAGTCGTTAGCGACGGTGTGAGTGTGAGGGTGGAACTGTCATCGCTGCCACAGGCAGCCGGTTTGGGTGCGACGGAAATTGTCTCATGGAGAATTGCCGACTTGCGGATGGTTTGCTGCAACAGTGAGTTGACGTCAATCGCTGGCCACGCGACCAGCGATACACTTCGTCATAAGACGCTGTCAAAGTTTCCGTCACTCTTGTGCCGATGATGCTTGCTGTAGTGTTTGCAATGCTTGCGAGGAAGTGCCGGTGGGCTGGGCATTACTGATTCGGTTGGTGGTGGTGACATCGGTGACGAGGCGAGACTTTGCGATGGCGGCTTGTCCGAAGACAGCGAGAAGTATTCAGATTGTGAGACTGAAGATTTGCCAGCCATGCTGAAAGCATCTTCGGCACAATTTTTGCCAACGATGCCATCAACCGCGGCACAGTCACCCACCGGGCCAACTGGAGTCGAGACATTCGACATTGTGACCGGAGTTGTTGTGCAAGATTCTTTGCGAATGGTATCACTTTCATCACAGCTGCAACTGCAGTAGCAGCGACTAGTTGAATTGCAAGAGCAGAAGCTTTCAGCACTCTGTTGACTGCTGCTGTGGTCGCCTGCCGCATCGTCAACGTCACTTTCTTCGCCGCCATTGACGTTGGGTTTTGCATCGCACCGCGAGCAAACTTCATCGTCAATTTGATCACAATCACCATCCTCAATATGACTGAGACTGCTACTGAAACTGCACGAGTGATGCAGTTGGCCATCTTGTTCCTGCTGACAACAACTACAACTACTACACTTGCTGCAACTGCTACAGTAGTAGCGGTTGGTGAAATTTTTACGTTTTATTTTGACCCCCTCGTTGAGTGCGGTGCAGCAATTGTCATCGCAACACATCGTCGTCGTCTCTGGTTTCGACTTGTTCAATTTCTCGTCATCGTCCTCCTCTTCGACATCGGCAGCTCCATCAATTGTCTCTTGCCGCGCGATAAATTTCCCGCCGCGCTTACATTTTCGTTGTACAATAATGACTTCATCTTCAGTAGTCGTCGATGTCGTCGAGCAAACAGAGTCAATGTGACTAGATTTTTGCCCGCAATGATGGGCTCTGGTTCTACTCTTCCGCCTGCGATGGTCACGTGGCAGATGATTGTCAACGCCACCGCCGCCACTACAATGGACCAAAATGTCCTTGCTATTGGTCGTTTCATTTGCCATGGCCAATGCAAATGAATTGTTGCTTATGCTGCTGCAGTAGCTGATGTCATCGGTGAGTGTGGCGGCATCGATTTCAATGGCAATGGTCCCGCCAGTTGGAATTTTTTCTGGAAGTCTGCTGCATTGATTGTGATGTCGGCGCTGCTGTTGATGTGGGCGGGAATGCATGTGTCGTTGCTGTTGTTGCTGCTGATGGTGCTTGTGGTGAGCAATGTCCTCTCTATCGTCTGGACTGGACAAAGATTGGGAAGACTCTGGTGCGAGCTTGGAGTTTTTACTCGATGGCAGTTCTGGAAGTCTCTTTGCCGCTACTAATCGATTTAAGCTTTTCTGTCTTTGGTTATTGCTAGGAAGGATTGTCGTTCCATGGCAATGATGGTGCGGATGACAATGGCAGTGGCAACAATAGCAACAACAGCTACTCACACAGCACTCAATTCCTCCTCCGGCGCCGCCGACCGGATGATGACGTTTTCTCCAATTGGGATAGCCCAGATCTGGCGTTTGGGTGGCATTGTGCCGTTTGTTGCGATGATGACGACACGTACGTTCGGCAACATATATTGCATTGAGATCATTCGGATCTGGTATTGCGATGGTGGGATCAGTAATAGACGGTTTGAAGCCAATACAGATACTGTTGTTGTTGTTGCCGGCCATTGAGTGTTGGAAGGCTCTGTTGTCGTAGTCTTTGAGTTGTCGGATGTCAGAGTGTGTTGCGAGTAGATGATCATCGCCGCTGGTTATTGATTTTTGTTGTTGTGGCTGTTGTGTTTGTTGTTGTTGTTGTTCGTCGGGGGCAAACTGCTAATCACCGCGGTGAACGCTGCGTGTCTGTGAGTTCTTTCGGTAGATGTGAACTTGCAGTAGAATTGCAAGGTCCAGACTGACCTGTGAAAAAAAAACGATTTAAAGTGACATTTTGTTATTTTGAACAGTCAAACTGGGTTAAAGTTTGATGAGTATGAGATGAGATGATTAGACGATAAAATTCTGAATGGTCTGTTCTGTTTTAAGTTCAAGGAACGTGCATCAAATCCTTGGCTAATCAAATTTTAATCGTGTTTTTCTTTCTATTAAATTTTCATTTCCATTCATTAAATAGTTTTCAGACGGAAATAACCTCAAACATCCTTCACCTTCTTAACATTAAAATAACTATGTGCCATTACAATTATTCAAACCCTGCACATCCTTCACTTTTAAAAGGATTACATTTGCCGTAAATAGTACACTGCACGAAAGAGTGATTGGGCTAGAAGGCGACAGCGGGGAGATGGAGATTCAAAAAGAGAAAACACTGAAATGTCCTTCACCATTGTCACATCCATGTGATTTATTTGCTCTTCTATTTGTTGTTGCCATGTGCAATATCTTTCACTTGATGCTTCCCAACTCACGTCATTAATATCTCTCTCCATTCGCCGCGCGCTGTGTATTTCGATGCGAGCTCGGATCTGTCTATTTATTTCTGATGAAAAGATATCTGTGACAAGGACAATCAATAATGTGTGTCGCTTCCAACCGCACACTCGGATATATTTTATAATAAACTCGATTACGTTCGCATGAAAAGGGTTATCTTCGTCTGTCTGTCGAACGTCACAATGTCAGTACCTATATCAGTTTCCACACCACACACGGAGAGATCTAAAACTATTATTGCACTTTAACTTGTTTCGTGTTGTGCATCAGAAGTTGTCAGAAGCACCGACATGGATGCTGTGTCTGTGTAGAGAAGGATGTAATGTAAATTACGTTTGTTCTTGGAGACAAATTCTTTTCATCAGGAGAAGGATTATACGATGGTGGATTATTCAGTTGGTGAGCTAAATTAATGCATTTGGATGAGGATATCCTTGGGCTAGAAAGATAAGTACTGACTTGAGGTTTATTTTTGGATTTTTTTAGAGACGAAAAGATCAAAGGACGTTCGGTACTGTTTGTAATGTTTTTAACTGTTGGTCGGTAGTGTCTAAGGCTCTTAGACGTCTTTGTTTCTATTGTCTCTAATTATTAGGTAGTGATAGTAAAAATGGCATGACGTAAGATGTAGAAACCAGGATGGTTCATGTGAAAATCTGGATATTTTTCTAAACAAAATTTACCTGCAACGTTCCACAAATCCAAAACTGATTTGGTGCTTTTCTTAAAATAAAATAAACAGTCTTAAACATATCACCAAGCGTCCACATCACTACCATATGAATGCTCATTCCATATGTTGATTTATTTTTAAAATTTCGCAAGAACTGAGGTGCTCCTGAAATGAGAGAAAAATTTACCATTTTTTTTTTTTATCAAAATACAAGACGAAAAGAAACAAAAAACCTACCTAACATAGCCTCGGTAAATACGGCAAAGAAACCAAGGGTCTCCATGAACCAATCAATTGACAACATAAGATATGTAATGGCTGCACCCACAGCCCAAACAACGAGCATAAAATCCAAATACGATTGGAAATCTGTCCATGCCCAAAAGAACTTCATATCGAGATCTGAAATGAAAACAAATTTATGTATTATTGAGGGTTCGCATATTGATTCTGATGAACCAAAACAACGAAGGATATGCGATTCTAAAAAGCTAATAAGCATGCAAAATGAATTGAGAAGCGAAAATCGATAAAAGAAAATTGAATGAAAAAATAGTACGTATACGCCACAGTGAACCAACTAGCGCTAATTGCTATTAAATGCCAATAAGCTTTACATATGACATTAGATAAGTTAAATGGATGAGTATTTCTGAATAGTTTGACCTTTTCAGGGATTTGTCACTTAATTCAAGAAACAGGCGACATTCCCAAAGTCGAACTTTTGCGGGTTACAAAAATTGATTTAGAGAGAGTCAGTTATGTAGTGACCTTAAGGCTCGATATCGATATTTCGATTCAAGATTTCAAAGACTGAAGTCGTCAAAATGTTAATGGTGAAGCAAATTATATTTGCTTTAATTAAGACGGCAATACCCTGAAAAACTCTAGTAAGGGAAAATCGATCATTCATTACGGTTTCAAGTACCAACCTAACAAAGCAATTATAATATTTATCAAAAGATTTAACAAAAATCGATGACACACCCCCTTGCCTTAATTGAAATTCTTTAATTTACGTCGTCCTTCCGCACTGCCTTGTCTTACATTGTAAGGACATTGGGCACAGATGGGACACAAAAAAGGGGGGTAATGAAACTTTAAGTTCTGCACACAAAAGTCGTTAATTGCGTTGACTTAAGGAAACAAAAACAAAAGCAAAAATGGGGTCATCTTGTTTATTGTGTTTTAAAATGAGATTTCGCTCGGGAGTGCCACGGCGAACGTGTTTTTAGAGTAATTTTTAAGAAGACAATGAAAGCAATTATATTTTATGACACGAAATATGGAGCATTTCCTTATACATATATATATGTACGACACACAAATTTTCTGCAACAATTTAAATTTTAAGATACATTTTTCCTATATGTTTACACATTTTTCCTGAAGATTAATTTATTATTATTTTTATGAGCTTTTATGGAAACTCATTAGACCCGGAATGCTCTTCTATTTGCTTTAATTACTTTTTTTTATAGTTCCAGCTCACTTGAATGTTTTCGACACACGATAAAAAAAAATTCCATCAATTAGTCTCAAACCAAAATTCGATAAAATTCCAACACCCATCGCACATAATGTGATTCCCTCAACATCAAGTGTAATTATCCTCGAACCTATACTACATGTTACATCTTTCAACCCTCGAGCACCGCACACAAGCATACAAACATAATAATGATTAATCTGAACTGCCATTACTCCTGATGCCCTGTTTAATGGCCCGCCTCCCACCACCGTTTCCATCATCATTGCTGTGTCATCCAGTAAACTGTTTTGTTTGAATTTTAGCCGCAAGTATAATCCGCATTGTATGATGGTTTTGAGCATATAAAGGCAAACGGAAGTGCGTGTAATCATAATATTTCCGCACCGCTAGGAAAAAAAAAACAACAAATCCCATTACAAGGATGAAACTTTAAATCGCCACGTGTAAACGAAAGAAAACAAAAACACAAGCTATATGCTTAGAAATAGGATTTTAATATGCCCCAAAAAAACATAATCACTTAATCGACAATATTCAAGGATCTATAGAGACATAAGTTATGTGAGCATTGTCTCGTATCCTTGTACAATGTACACTTAAGAAAAAACGCATTTCATTTGCAAAATGTCGTTTGGTTTTTTTTTCTGCCATGACAAGAACATGTACTCGTTTCAAACCAAAGTTTGTCTGTTTGGAATCTTGCATAAATGTGTATTCTAGTTTTGCGATGCAGGAAGCGATTTTAGAACAAAGTGTTGCCATTCAGACAAATTCAAATCGTCTGGTTAGATTTGAGCAAATAGTTTGGGTAACTGGTCTTCAAAGTCATGCAAGAGATAACCGACATTCAGAATTACAGACATACGACTCCGTTGTTTTTCACCCGAAAAAAAAAACAAAACGGCAACTCTGACACCTCCTTTGAATACATTCCGACATGGCTTGAGTGAATGAAAAATAAGTTTTAACAGGTACACTTGCACCAACTGTGGATTGAAATAAAAAAAAGTACTCATTTCGACTTTTCTCAAAGCTGTCAGAAAGCCATTTTGCATGCATTCCATTCTCCCACTTCCTTTCTATATGTACACAATCCCGTGTGAGAATTAAGTTGTTTGTGAAAGGTTATGTTTGCTTGATATGTTTTCCAAAGTCGGTCTTTGGTTTGTAGGGGGCGGGCGGTATGATTTGTTTGCATTCTTTTGGGAGTACCCCAGGTATGTATCGAATTAACAATATACACTCACATGAGCATATTTTTTTGAGCTTTTGAAAAATACTTTGAAAGTTGTGTTCTCAAAAAATAAAAAAAAATAATTGCAAGAGAATTGGGTAAAACAGAATCAACCAAGTATGTGCCTATCTTATGGCATACCAGGTTCATTGAGCTGAACAATGTTTGTATTCTTCTACTTCATCATATGTACCTGAAAATTTTCTTCTTTTTTTTTTTAATTGGACATCTTGAGGGATTTCGTCCTTTCTAGTTGATACTTACGTTGAATAGGGGTTGATGAATTCTCTCTAGGTTAATCATGGGGTGAAGAAAAATTGATTTTCTGATGAGGGCTAATGACTTCATCAGGAAGCTTTTTCAATTTTCAATGAGGCAAGATGTAAGGAAAAGAAAATTGTGTATCCAAACATTTTTGACATTTTTAGGTACTCTGTTTCCTTATTGATTTTTGGTTTATTCAAATAAAGTTTAACAAGAACTTTTTAATTGCATTTTCCATATTTTGTAAGCTTAACGTTCACTGATAAAATACGAAGAACAATTTAACTGCTAAAGGATGTCCTTAATTAGTTTTTCGAGAGAATTTCAAATAATTCACATCCCAGAGAACCCTTTTCAACCGAAACGAAAACAAGAAGTAAAAACTGCTGCAGAGGAGCAGTGTTATTTTGAAATATATTAATTGCTGCATCATTTTTTAGGGCAGCAACGAGGTCAAACTTGCAATGGTCGTACATCTCCACGTATTTTTTGTTTTTGTTATTGCAAGACAAGAGTGAACAACTTTTCTTGTTTTCGTAAATTGTGCAGTTTGTTTGCACTGAAATAAAGGATCATTATTACCTTAACCTAGAATTGAGTCAGACACGCTTCCTTTCAATTTTTTATGGCATCTCCCACTGCCACTGCAAAGTATAATATTTCCGGTGGGACTTGTGGAATATAATTGAAAGTTTCCTTAAATTTGGCTTCATGCCAATGCCAAATTGCATTTCTCAGCCTAGTTGTCGTTTTAAATTACATTGTTAAAATAAATCAGCCTAAAAAAATGCAATGAAAAGAGTCCTTAAAATACAATAAAAACCCAAATTAATGAACAACATCTACAAATGTACAAAAATGCATGAAAGTGTCTTAATGTCCATCACCAATGCGAAAATAAATAATGAAGAAAAATGTTGGAGAACAAAATCAATGGAAAAAACAAACAACATATAACGTTACAACCAGGCAAATGAACAAACAAACCCCTTCAAGTGGGTTGACCTACCGCTTAAATAATGTCTTGAGCGAGTACGTTTTAAAACATCAGCAGACGTAGAAGAGGCCCCAGCACCGGGATCACTGTCTCCAATCACCTTTGGCAGATGAAGATCCAAGTGGTCATCACCTTTTGAAGCGAACAATATTTTAAATATTTACACATTTTTGCAAAGAAGGCAATAGCTTAATAGCAACATAAAATTTTGAGTTAACATACCTCCAAATTCACGTTCTCGCATCGCTGGATTTGCATTGTTTCGTTTCACTTTGACGCAAAGATGAATCATAAGGAACATAGTTATATTCATTACAACACTCTGGACAAGGAGAGGAAGCTCATAGCGTTTGGAAAACCTGAAAAAATATAAAAGAAATAAAATTTAGATTTTAAAACAAAAATAGAACCTTCGAACGTCAACTTGTCATTTTTAACCTTTCAAAAATGTTCGTGAATAAATTTGCGAAAAAGAAAACCTTCACAAATCACTCCCTCATTCCGATTTCCGCCTGCCTTCTGCCAAACACAGTTTTAAATATTAAATAACAATATAGAAACCATTTCCTCCCTTCCTTTCAATTTTGATTAAAATTTCACAATTCTCGGTTGTCAAATTTTCCCCAAGGTCCATCAGTTAAGCTAATAAAGCGAACTAACCTTTCTTTTTGATAAACAAGCCAACCCTCATTTTCGCAACCTACACACAACTTTAAAACACATTTGTGTAGAAACCAAATCTGAAAAAAGTTTACCTTTAATACCTCCCCTTTGTGTTTGGAAACCTTTGCCCTATATCAAAATCAATTGGTGCTCACGGAAGAACAAAGCACGTTTCAGCCATTGTTGCCTTGGTAATGGGCAAAACGCTTTTTCATTTTGTTCTTCTTCTTCTTCTTCGGGCATTAATGTTGGGATAGGGTCGGACGTTGAAACGACCTTGAATAGAGATTTGATGATGAAGAAGAAAAAAGAAAACGATAAACGACAACCCAAATTAACAACCCCTATTGCGAGGAATTCCACGCCATTCAACGCACTTCGATAACCCCAATCGGTGTGATGAGAAGAAAATCACAAGATTAGCTCTTTTGGCCTTTCTTTGAGGAAGGAAGCAACTACTCTCGTGCTACTTGCCCAAACATGCACACTGAGCTGGTTCAAGCATCCAAGTCGTAAATTATCGTAGTATTATTCTTCATCCCTTACAATGATCTCATTTACAAAGAGAAAAATACATACATTTGCTTTTTTCTGTATGAAAAAACGAGAAAATCTAGAATTTGCGGAATGTCAGGCGATAATCCGAAAAGCTTAGCGAGGCCGGGTCAACAACTAATTCAAAAAGGGTGGAAAAGAAGCTCCACCGGCATCATCCACCCCTTTGCTAGTTTGGATCAATAAACCAAGTGTTCTCCGTTCGTCCTCTTTTGTCTAAGAAAAGCAAACCCCCGAGGGGAGTTATTTTCGTTTTACTTTAAAAAAGGTGAAACTATAAACACAACATCACGCCAATCCTGGTACAAAATTGTAAGGTAAACTTTTTCAGTTTCACAAAGCAAACAATACTTTTTTTCACAAATTTTCCTTTTTCAATTAGTTGGACTATTTTCAACCGGAGGGAGCACAAGTCGAGTGGAAAATCAAAGTCCACCAATCAACATCTTTTCTAGGATTCTCAATCAAGGAAAGTGATGGCGGACGGCTGAATTTTTTTTCGCGTGATGAAATTTACATAAACTGTCGGTCGGTGGTCTTCTAAGTTGTTATAGGGAGAAGCTGTCTGTTTTGATATTAATTATTAAAATTGTTTGAAAAGCAGCAGCAGCTGTAGCATAGTAGTGACCTGGCCTAGAGGGAAAAAGTTGAGTTACAGAAAATAGAGAAGGATCTAAGATTCGCAAATTACACTCAGACAAAAATGTAAGGTACTAAGTGAAAGACTGCGTTTGACCACTCTGATGTCATGATTAAACGCAAACACAATTTCGCTTTTAATAAGAAGCAAATAAGACGAGTTTACAAAATGTTGGGTTGTTGTGTTGTGCAAGGAAGGCGACACCCTGTAGCTCATATTCTTAAAGATTGCAAAATATTTTTCTTAGCGTTAACTCGATTTAAAACAAAGCCTCTGACAACAAGTTCATAATTAGTATTTTTTTTGGCACCTTAATATTTAATAAAGAAAAATGGAATAAATAAAAAAAAAACAACTTACCCTGCAAAATTGGTTAAGTATGATTAAATTCAAGGTTGCACGAGCACAAAAACGGATACATACCTAACCTACCTACCTATCTTTTGAAGGAGTTCTGTTTCGTTGAGATTTATTCAAAAGCTTGCCTAGCAACACGAGTTAAATGAGAAGACGGATTTTCTTTTATTTTCGGGCACATAAAAGAGAAACATGAAGCATCAAATTTACATATTAAATGTTGGAAAAGAAAAATGGCGGTTGGGGGTGGAGAGCGGTAGGCAAACGTTTAATAACGCTTAGAACGTGAGGTCTATTTTTAAAAAGATGTTGGAGATGTTTTTTTTCTTTTGCAAAAATATAAATAAATAAAAAAAAACATAGAATTTGGTTATTAAATTTAAAAGAGCCGTGGGAGAAGTGTCGTTTAACTGTTCTTGGAGACAAAAGTTAAAAGTCAAGGTTTTGTCAAGGTTAACCAAGAGCAACAGAAATAAAAAAGGAATATCAACAGAAATAATCTTTTTTTATGGCATGTACTTTGCATTTTTTTTTTCTTAAATTAAAACGGGACCTTTGTAAACGCGTTATTTTTCATAGTGATGGTTTTTTCTAAGTTTATTCTTCTCCTCAAATTAAAATTTAAGAAACCTTAATTTTTACTCTTTAAAGTAAGGATAACATTATTTTAAGAGATCTCCAAGAAAAGTCAGACAGCTCAGCTAGTGCAGTGCTTATCATAGATTCAAACACACGCCCTTGATTGGATTTTATTATCTGCAGCAAACATAAGTTGACCTAATATTTGAGTTGGAAATTTTTCAAGTAGATCATGGACCTTCTGTCAGTTATGGACGAAGAAAAACGACAGTGCGTTCCATAAACAGTAACACACTTAATTTTTGTTTATTTTTTTATGAGTAGAGCAACATGTTGCTGGTGTTATAGAAAGTTGAAGAGGTCCCTACATATTTCAACTAAATTTTCGTTCTTTTGATGTTTAGTTCCAACAATATAGTATTCGGGAAAGCTATAACTACGAGTACTTACTTCGAAAGGGAGAAGAAACCATTTTTGAAGTATTCTTCTTATACTTGATTTGAGACTGAAGCAAATTTAGCAGGTAAATAAAACAATTCATTTGACACAACGATGTTATTTCATTTAAAGAAACATATAGAGGAACTATCAAAATTCAAAGTGCGCCTCTTTTTTTGGAACTCAGTGTATTAACCGAGTTATGTTTGAAAAATAACTTCGAATCTATGTCATGCATCTCTCTACCTAGTCGTCGATGAGATATAAAACCGGGACGTATTCTATATTGATCAAAATGCAGATGACAAGAAGAGATTTGCAAGCAAAAAAAAATTTTGTTTTCCCATCATTTTGTGAAGCAGTTGAGATGAGATCGAAATGAATCATACATATCTGCCAAAGCCTCGTCTAACTTTAAAGGGGTTCATCAGGGAAGTGCTGTTGAAATTTTGATGGCACTTCATCTATTGGGATAAGCAGAAATATAGAGACTTGTGTCTCTCTTTTATTTAAAAGTTTGTTTGGACTTTAGTCTCGGTTGGTTTGGTTTGATTGCGAATGGAGAAAAAAATGAGAAATGAAGAGGATTTTATTTGATTTTAATTCATGTCCACAAATTAAACAATATTTGCTTGTGTTGTTGCTGTTCTTCGTGTTTAGTTTGAAGCGGTTTCAATCTGTTGTGATAGAAATAGAATTTTGACTATCGGCAAAGTGTGTCTATAACTTTTAATGAATATCAACGATATTCGTTTTGCAGTGACATGGAATAAAAAGTTGATCAATATTTTGTTTATACAAGATAAGAAGCTTTTCTTTCCTGTTTTCAAAGTCAAGTATTTGATAACAAAAATTAGACATGTTCGTCTGTTTGAGAGGTTTTTTTTTTTTTGTTAAAATTTGATAAATTTTGAATGGTAGACAGATAACACAGTTAGGCCTCGGCTTAGATGTAGACGAGCCGTACGATAAGAAAGTAGAGCAACTCAAAGATTTCAGTATTAAAGATCTTAATATTGTACACAGTTACCTTTGTAAAATAAATAAATAGAGTGGTGCGACAGCTCTTGAAGAGCCAAGGCCTAAGTGGCTTACGATGTAGCCAAAAATGCCGCAAGATGTTTGGGTTTCTTAAGACGATGTCAGATCTGGCTGTTATCTATAAGACTTATATCCGTCCAAAGCTTGAGTACAATTCCCATTTTTGGGCTGGTGCTCCAGTAACTTACTTAAGCCTCTTGGATGGTATACAAAGAAGAGCCGTTAGAATGATCGGTGATAGAGACATCACTGATTCATTCACTCCTTCAGACCACCGTCGTAACGTTTCGTGTCTCTCTCTGTTTTATCGTTACTTTTACGGTAAGTGCTCTAGAGAAATAGCCAGTTGCATTCCACCCCTTAAACAATTCAACAGTAATACCCGCGCTTCCAGGAATGCCCATCAGTTTACACTCGAGCCCAACTTCGGTCGTACGCTCAAGTATAGAGAATCGTTCTTTAGCCGTACTACGCGAATGTGGAAATCTCTTCCACACTCTGTTTTTCCCGATCATTGCTATGTTCAGGAATTTAAGACCAATGTACACCGGCACCTTCTCTCTAACCCATTCCTTCTTTCCTAAAGCACTCACTCTGTCATGGCATAATAAGGGTATAAAAACCCCTTGAGTGTGTGCTTATTAGATAAAAAAGAAAACAATTCTCTAGGTACGTGTCAAGAATTGAGGGGACCTACAATTTAACGCCGATTCCCAACGGCAAAGTTGAGAAGCACTTTTTCTTGACAAATGATATTCTTGAAAGTTTTGTCAGTTCTTCGCAAGAGGCAGTGCCCGTGAAAAATGAAATAAAAACTATGGGCACGATTAGGACTCGAACCCACGATTTTGCTCTACACACGAAAAGCCCAGCCATCGGATCATCAATAGTGGCAAAATTGCATGCATTAACTTAGTCCCAACACTTATCACCCTTTGTCGCATTGTAATGTCTCATTACCCCCAAAAATGAACATCGATTGCTTTTAGTGAGCTCATTTCGTCTGGCAGACAATTTTTTCCCCATTAAAGGTGACATTAAATTCGAAAAATTGTCACAGTGCTCTTTATTTTTCTGTGTGTCCCACAAAAAAAAGGCTCAATTTCTGAAACATTAATCACGGTTCACAAAATGAGGTGATTTGGGGTTTCGGAATTTCTGCTGTCTCGGAGAGATAAAAAAGAACAAAAAAGCCGCACAACATTCGATTTATAAGCTGACCCAAAAAAGGCTAGCGCACCCATCAACCTAACCAAGTATTTGGCATCGGAAAATCGATCCTTTAACTAGGTTTTATATCCTGTGCTATAACTGTATCCCATTAACTATCCGATAATGTTTATCTCGTTGTAGCTCATATAGACTTTCTATTTATAGGCATCATATCCGCACAACTATACTCGTAAGACTATAAATGCTGACGCAAAAATTCGACACACATATACACAAACGCCCCCCAGTGGACTGATGCGAAATATTGATTTTACGACGGAACATAGATTTCAATTTTCAACCAATAGGTTTTGCTGTATGTTGTGCCTAACCAACATGTCAGTACGTCACATACCCAAACAGTCAACGAATTAAGTGCTGTTCTAACCAAAATATAATCATTTTCCTGTGTCATTCAAAACCTCCTATCTTTCCATACAAATTCGAACATCGAACTACCCCTTAATTGCTTGGACATTTCACTTGGGGAATATAAGCTCAAATGTAATTAAGGCTTCAGTTCTTCTAACTGTGTAAACAGTCAACAAAAGTACAACAACAGATACTTTGAAATCAACACGAACTTTGTTTATAAAAATGTTTGACGTCAAATTAAATAAATCCAAGTACTCACAAAGTTGCAGCTAAATCGATTTAAAGTTTGACAGTACCTTTTTACTGTTTAGCAGTGATTTTGAATAAATTAAGATGACGTTTAAGTTGTGACCCCATTTAAAACAAATATTGGCGTAAAGCCTAATTATTGTTAAAACTAACTAATTGTTTAAATTGTTCTGTGACGGCTTGTGATAACGACTTCTAAATGGCTTTGTTTGTCAGCGTGCTCGTTAAGCACAGCAAGTAGCTTATTGTTTAAGTTTATCATTCGAAAGTAAATTTACTTGTCTTTTGAGCTTTCAGGTGAATTTTCGTTGATGTTGTCATAGCATGTTCAGAAAACAAGGGGACTTTTTTCTCTATTTTAGATATCAAACTATTTTGCGAGAAGAAAAAACAAACAAACAATACCCTATAATAAGAGTGTAATCAAGTTAACAAAGAATTAAGAGGCAGCTGATGAGATAAGATAAACAAAAGGACAAATAATTTATTGCAATATTGTTTTTCTGTGCTACACCAATATTTACTTTTTCTTACTTCGCTCATTTCTGAGTATAATTTAATATTGATAAATGTTCTTGACAAGAAACAACACAGTCCTATATTTTGTGTGAATAGATACTATTTTATCGTAAAAAAAAACACAAATCGAGTGTAGCGAGAATGGAAATTTATGACACTTTCGTTAACAGCAGATACATAAAAAATTGCAGAAATACTCATACGTGTTAAACGTGATTGTGATGGATAAACATTTTTATGTGCAATTTGGTTGTCTGGCATCATTTCAATATATTAGCTTTATTGCCAGTGCATAGCATATGGGGATGAATATAACGATGAGTAGTTTCTTTATAAAAATTTGATAGAGAGAATTCACAAAAAATTGAATAGAATCGAAAGAAACCTCATTTCAAATTAATCTAATCACCTGTACTGTGTCACTTCATTGTTCGGAGCTGTTTTGAGAAAAAAACCTTTTAAGCTTTTCAAAAAGTCCCGTTTTATTCTTCAAACCATAGTGAAAATTCCCCTAATTACAAATCTAGTACAAAATTTTCCACGATGGATTAAGGTACTGCAAGAATCCATTTTGTAATAGATTTTTTAATTATTTAGGAAAAATATTCTATTACTATGTGATGTCAAATTCCCTCAACTTCAGATTTTGTACCAGATTTTTCACTACGAATGGATTCTGTAATAGATTTTCGTGATGGATTTTTTGATGCGGCTTTTATTATTTAACATATTCATTAAGTCATTCATTCATAGAGAACAGATAAATAATCGTTGGATGAACCTTTTTACAAACCGAAATTCGAAAAGGTCAAGTCTCAGAAAATAGAGATTAACTGCTTTGCAAAACCTCTCACTCCATTCTACATGCAAATTAAACAATGAATCAAAAAATTCAATTTCACTTTGTTGAACATCGATGTTGGGACTTTAGGTCAAGCACCTAATTCAATGCACATTCATTTATTGCCTCTCAAACGAGGGAATAAAAATTGAATCAATTATATTGAACAAACCGCTCAAGGCAACGATGCGCTTGCTGGTGCATATTCTTGTTGTTGTAAGCGCTAACTGCCATCTGGTTGTGGGAATTTTGCAAGTGAAAATGACCAAGAGGGCAAGAGCAAAACAAAAACTGGACGTTTTTTTTTCGCAAGAAGCTAGTCCCTTTTCAAAATGGCTTATCTTGAGTAGCCAGAACCATGATAAGAACATTAGCAAACATTTTCCTTTCTCAAGAATCTACTCTGTTCCTTTCATTTATTAATTGAGCTCAAGTATCATTAAAGTTTCTTTTCGTTTCTTTTAACATCTTACAAAAGGCATCTTATCAGATTTTCGACGCAAAGCTATTTTTGGGGCTTCTGACAAAATAACTTTAACCTTTGTTGCTCAAAAGGTTCATTATGATACTTCGGGCATTACTGCTAATACGGAAAAGGCAATTCATAATGAGGAATATAAGTTGCTATTCCTAACCTGTCCAGCTGTGGGAGAAGGAGAAAATGATAAGAGATTGTTGGAATAAAGGACATTCAGAAGAACTTTCATCATCCAGATGGTAGGAAAAAAAGCGTATAATACTTGTTTATATTGATTTTGTCTCTACTGTTTTTTTGGTATCAGGATGTCGACAGGAAGATGGAAAATTATCGGATATGAACCGAGAAATGAACTGTTTCACGATAGAATAGGCAGATAATGACTTCGAAGTAAACTAGAGGGCCTAAGGAGGATGTTATCAAGCTGCTTAAAACACAGTGCTGTTGTAAACAATTTTTTTCTGTTTTTTATTCAAATTTCAAACAATCTGACTTTCAAGAAAAATGTTCAAACACATTCGTTACATAGATAAGCTAGAGATAAACCAATCACAATCACATACCACTAGTTTCCGGACCCCAAAACTTGTCATCGCAACCGCCATCTCCACACCCCAGCCAGTCTAATAATAGCCATATGCAACATCCATATGAAATCGGAAACCATTTTCGGCACCACAACTTCAATTTATTTATTCACCGTATCGCAATTTAAAATTTTTATTTGTATTCATTCGCGACAAGTTTCGCTAATAATAATAATAATTCCATTCAACAATTCTTCAGCTCTCGGGTTAAGAGATAGTTTTTCATTGTACGAAATTGTAAATGTTGTGTGTGGTCTACCGTCAGGAAATTAAATACCCCACAACCTAGTTTCTTTTTTTTTTTTTAACCTACTACAAGTGCAATGGATATATGGAAGCGGATCTCAGTCTCCAAGCATATAAATATCTGGTTATCGCCTCGCCACTTAGGGCAGAAAACAGCATGTGTGTTTGTTCGAAAAAGTAAAGAGGGAAGAGACTAGAGAGCCTTAATCGTAATTAAAATTCGTTTCTTTTGACTGCAGAGAACAAAATTCGCCTTTCTACTTCTGGTGGCATGCTTTTGTTTTTTGTGGCAGTCAAGAAGTTTTGCTGGTCTCATTCTATTTTTGCAGGAAGGTATTAAACTTTGGAAAATTATTTTGCGAAATGAATTTTTAACTTTATTTTTTTCCTTCTGCACATTGATAACATTTTTTCAAGGTTAACCATTGTTACGGATAAAAAATTCTATATCGGTTGGATTCTGTAATAAAAGTAGAACCTTTTTCTGTGTGGCTTTCATGGTTGGCAGATTAATTTGCTCCAAAGACCACTTGACCTCAAGGTTGGTTATGAAACATAACTTTAAGGCTTGAGAGAAAAAATAACAACGAATTCACATACATACATATTTTTTCTGTTTATGACAACTTCGGGTGTGTATACATTTTTAATTTTGTTTTTGTTTTTGATATGTGACAAAAGTCCTTGAGCAAAAAGTACATCTGTAGATACTATTTTGTTTCGAGTAAGTTCACAAACTATAACATTTTATTGCGTATATGAGAAGGGGGTTCTATTGTAACCAAAATAAATAAAAATTGAAAAACATATTCGGAATATTTCGAATGTTGCTCTATTTAAACCTTGTTTGTTCTAGCGAATAGAAGAGGAGAAAAGGCGTAACCCTGAGGTACTTCATTTTCCTCAGTTATATTAATTAAATTTTAACTCAAGAAGCATCTAAGTGAAAAAATGAAGCTTAAAAGCACAAAACAAGACAACTTAAAAAGGAAATAATAAATAAAAGGTTTGCTTAACCTCCACGGTCGTTTGAATATCAACTGACACCTATTAATTATCATCACCATTCTCATTTTCACTTCTTATCGCTTACTTACATGCATATAATCTGACACTCAAGCATGAAAACTTTTGTAATACCACGTGTACCAAAAAAAAAAAAAACAACCCCTAGCTGACGACAAATTGCACTTGACAAAACTTTGTCCTACTTTTTAAGAGGCTACACATTTTTCAACCAATTCTTTTCCAAGAAGCTGTAAAAAGAAAATCTTATTTAAACTTTCTCATGGGTATAGTTTTTTGAAACAAAAAAAAAAGGAATTCTGCTGTCATAACAAAGCAATTTCAATTTGGAAGGGATAGAGAATAAGTTTCAAAAATGTCACCCAATCTGTCAGTCAAATCGATTGTTTTAGGAAATCACAAAGAAGTTCCGAACAGAACTTTCTACTCTCTATGAAAAAAGTGAGCCAAACCACTAAGGAATTGCTCTTTCCCGCTTGCTTGCAATAGCTATGTATTTAGGTCTTAGGTTCATATTTAACCAATGAAACATGCACACAATATTTAACTCATTTCAGATGCTGTAGGCAAGGCATGATTTAATGCGTGACTGAAGTTGTCTGGGTTTAAGGGACAGGAACGTATTCTCTCAATTCGTGCTACTCATCCATATTCCGGGTAGGGACTTATGATGTTGCCAAGGGTATAATTTATTCGAGAACAGAATTTTAACATTTGAATTAATTGTCCAGAAATTTGTTTGCTTTTGTCCTTTCGTCCGGTTGATAAACTTCAGTGTAAAAAGGTCAGGTGTGATCTAAGTGAATACATTGTGACAATTTAAGAGCATACATAGTTTATTTGCCTCTTCGTTGAAGGTCCTAAACAAGGATGTTAACGAGTTTATTATTGTTCGGAAGCATGAATATTTCTTCAAATTGCTACATGCACATATATAACTTTGAATTGCTTCCAAAATTGTAATGACACTCCTCGTTAAATAATTCATAAAAATAAACGTTTTCATCATGAAGACCAACTGCTGTGGGTTATAGAATGTTTTGGAGATGCCCATAAAATAGGTCGTAAATAGACTCTTTTTTAAAACTCTCGGATTAGCCACCAACTGAAAGGACTCTTTGGGTTAAAAAAATGCAAAATATTCCAACACCTCGACTAAAATACCATGTCCTCCAATTAGGAAAAGAATGTCAGAATGTTCGTATACGTCTCTCGAGCTTTAAGCTTTTAACCCCTCTCAAACAATCACGACGTAGAAGCATTAGTGGAATTTATTTTTGTCGTGTGAAAAGAAAATTTACTCTTTTTATAGGAACCCAAAACCCATGCTATCATGTCAAACAAAGGCGTAATGACATCAGAAAAGGGTCGAAGGTGTTAGGCAAAATTTGAAGTTCCGTAAAATGGCTTAAAACAACAGTTTTCGGAAAACAAAGCATTAGAGCATTTCTTGAACAACACACTCCCATTTAAAAGTTGTATATCTATTGTTTAAAATGGAGACGGAACCCTGATTCAAAGGAAGAAAATGCTATCAAAAAAGGCACACAACTATTGAAGTTTCGTAAAACTGGAAAATGACTATTTGGCAAATGAATTTCGCCAAAGTAGAATGTGAAATGAAAACCTCTGGGTATTCTTTCATTGCATGAATGTTCTTCAAACAGAGATTAAGCCGCCTACAGCAAACACATCCATAAGTATTGTTTAGATTCCACAATTATTTTTGAACCTCACAATTCATTCCGGACCAAATTAAAAGAGAGCAATTACCTATCACAAGGATAATTATTTCTTGCCATTATGCCTCAAATTACCCTGCCTATTCTTTCCAGTCATTTCCATATCAAAATACAAAAATTTGCACAATGAAAAACGCTTCCACATTCATCATCATTAATTTGCAAGTCAAAAATGTGTTCACTAATGTCTGACTCTGCTCATCGTTATCCTCATTGTCATTTTTCGCTTCAACGCATATAATTGTGAAAACAACACAATCACACCTTAAACCGATTTCCCACTTCTGATTAGGCCGTCATTTATAATTTTGTTGATAAATTTACTCAAAAGCGTACGAAAATAAATAAATTGCTATTTGCAGAGATTGATTTGAGGGGGCGAGAAGCGGTAATCGCTTGATGATGCCTCAAAATTTTCAGATTTTTATTTATCTTTCGAACGAAAATTTCCTGGAGTAACTTTTTTCCTCTTCTTGCTTTCCTTTTTTCGCTAAAATTTTTCTCTACGATTGAATTTGAGGGGTGGCATCGCATACTATATAGGGCTTCGTCTATGTACGTCAGCGGAAAAAATCCAAAGTATGTTATTCTGACTACACACATTCGCGTGTTGTTGTCGATTAAAAACAATTTTTTGTGTGTTAATGTTAGGTGTATGACAAACTGCAACAATATGAAAAATATCGATTGGATTTTTTTTCATTGAACAATGTTAAAACTTGTTGATAAATTATGTTGGAAAGTTGTATCGTGTCCACCCACATTGCAATACTGGGAGGATTGTTTATAATTTTCAATGTAAACCTGATAATTTTACTCATGCACAATAACCACGTTTATTGGTTTTGAAAATTCACAAGTTTTGTAAACAATCGTTTGCTTCTATAATAAATAAAACATGATGCATTCCGAAGCAGAACACAATTTTAATAGAGATGGATTTTAATTCAAACAAAGCAAGTCTGACGCGGGTAATCTCGTTCAAATTGAACATTGATCTTGATTCGCAAAGATCAAGGACAAAGACCAGTTGAAGAGCTGTCAAAATTAAATTTTGCTTGGTAACCTCGCCTTGGTGAATGAATCATATCATTAATTTATTGTTAAGTATTTAAAAACATTGTTGTAATTTTGTTGAAGCCAGTATTTGTGTATAAATCACCGAACAGTGACCGATTGTTTAATTTGAAAGCGTTATGTCATTTTTTTGTTACAGCCAAACCGACTCCCCTACACACCTCATTATTTGATCGTTTATTTTAATTTAATCTCGATATGGTTAACAGAATTCATTAATTTTCTGAGTCATATTAATTTATTCAAAAATATAAAAAAAACGCAAATATGGTAAAGGGTTTACTATTTCAAATGAATTACTATATCAGTCAATGACATACCTACTGCTTTGGTGCCATTTCTGACAAACATACGCAGTTTCCAATACCTACAGACTTTTATTTTTCATTTAAACCGGCATTTTGTCGGAGGAAAAATAGACGTCAAATGCTAATTGAGTGCCTTAGAAAAGAGATTAACCTTCAAACTAAGGGGTTTGCAAGTTGCTTTTCTTTCAAAGCCATAGCTAAGTTTGCATGATTAGCAACAATCAAGAAAGTGCGAAGTTAGTTGTTGTTTTAATGAAATGGGTGATACATTCACATATTTACATGCATAGAACTTTGATAGCATGTCAATTTGTAAAAAGGTAATGGCTTGTTCCTCGTCAGACAGTTCAACTGTCATTAAATTCCTACTTGATTTTACTCGAAATTCAAAGTCTTAAATCTTCTTCAACTAAGCCGTTCGGAATCGGCTTAAAATTGTAGATCTTCTAAATTCCAAGCACTGAGAAACTGTTGAGACCACTATAAGACATTAACTTTTCGGAGCAATTCCGCTGTCAGCTGTCCTAAAACAATCAATAGTTTAATAGTGAACATTTGAAAAAGTTAAATTTCTCCTTCGTAACAGGTCGAACCAACTCCACAAGCTCTACGGCAACGTTCTTTTGAAAATAAATCTCTCTCCTTAATTAATTCTATCGAGCGAACATAAAAGCCAAACCCATTACCAACTCTCGACAATTGCAATGGCCCACTTTTTCCCTTCATAATAATCCACGGTTCAGTTAAACTGTAAAATAGTGGCAATGTAAAAAAGGACTCAAATGGTTCTTTATTTTCTCTCTATCCCTACAACTCGTGCATTCACTTTCTTTTGAACTCCTTTCTCGCTGACATTTCACTTTATTTTTATCCGTAACAGTTAGAGGAATGCATTTCCCAACAATCATATAATTGCCTTTACCTTAGTGCCTTGGCCTTTTCAGTGAAAACGACGAACACAAGGATAGTTCAACTTGCATGGAACTTGATAACAGGAACTCAGCGTTGCGTGGTGGCATTTGTTTTCTATTTCAAAGGAAGTGTCAAGCGGATATTATACCTTTCTGGTTTTGGTTATAATTTTCGCTCTGATAAACTGGCGTTGTGAAAGCGTTTCTTTATTTTAAAGGTTTGTCGACTCATTTTGCCATTAAGGGCGTATTTTGTTTCAGCTAATAGTTGGCTTTCCTATGTTCTGTTTTATCATAATGATTGGTCATTCTCATTTGCAAACGCCATGCCATCACTATCCGGAAGGATGGGCCTACTATCAAACATATGTAAAGCCGTTAGAAGGAGATAAATTAAAAAAAAAAAAACATTTGCAAAAGGACACGCCATGTATCGTGTCAATGTGATATTCCTAATTTTTTATCGTTCTCCGTTTCTGTATTTTTAATAAATCAAAACGGCTAGCATTACAATAGAAATACAAAAATAAAAAACCGTCATATACACAAGCATGGATTAGACAATTGGTTTTACTTGACTAAAGCTTCGTTCCACAATGCTTAAGTGCACTTTTATGCGCCCGAGTGAGCTTCAGTGCAGAGCTTTATGTATGCATAGCATAAAATCTCTGGTCTCCATGGTGCTATTATTAGAATTCTATATCTCAATGTCAATGGAAAACTGTGTCATAATTTGTCCCAGTTGATGGTCGGTTAGACATTCCTCCAGCATAATGCAAGCATATCTGGAAAAACGTGGTTTCGAAAACACGTTTTCTCGATTTGAATATTGTACGTATGCACCATGGATTGCTGCATAATAATAATTATAACGCTGCTGACATCATTAAACGAGGCACTGGAGGTTTTGTTACAGTTTACATAGTATATTTTTCTTTGATACTGCTTCTTGCTTCGGGGAAGTGGAAGTTACCAATTAGACGTAACTTATTCAAGTGCAATATTCAATGGCAACATCGAGTAGATGGAAAAATATGCTATTGAACTTGAAGTTTGTGTATTTTCAAATCGATGAACAGTCAAAAAGTATTTGTCGAGAGCTTTGTAGAAGGCTATGCAAACGATTGCAGTTCGGAGCATTGAGTGGGAGTAGTTCCATGAAACTGAAGTGGTAATAAGTTATATCGACTATGTTCTCACAGTTATTATTAAGGAGCGTTCATTGGTTTTCAAAAGAGAAATATTTTAAGTTTTGAAGCGTCTCTAAATTGGAGAAAGAACAGTGTTAACGGTTGTACACTTGCCCTTGGTTTGGTTAAAATTTTCAATGGGATTGTTACGACGAAAGTGAGGGCAATACGATAATGATTTTTTTGGTCTACAGAGGGGCCTCCTATGGTCGCGAAGTCGAAGGAGTCGTTTGATAAGTCTCTTGCAGACCAGAGTCCCTTGAACTGTAACCAGAGACACACAAAGTATGCATCTGTAGTTAACAATACGACCGAAGTTGAGTTCGTGGTTCCAGAGACGAGAGAAGAGATGATTGGTAATCCAAAAAGGAAAACCATAACCAGCGAAAGGGATAGAACGTCAGAATTAACAGCGATAACAGCACCTAGTTCTGATTTCAAGAGGGCATAATGCTCTTGCCAAAAGCCATTAATGGTGTAGAGGCGTGGACTATTCAAAAAACGAATCAATACGCTTTGGATCACTTCGAAACATTTTTTAATTCTTAACAATCTAGAAAAAAAAACAGTAAACATCTTAACATTACTTGGTTCCTTGTGAACGTCACCAACCAACGATAAGATAAGTTTACGAAGGTTATCAAATTTTATCACTTTCGGAGCAGTTTAAGACTCAATAGAAAACAAAACCAATAAAAAACAATGACTGTGATGACTCAACAATTTTCAATTTACTCAATGTTCAATACCTACTCATTGCTGGCCTTGCGAAAGGTCTGTCAGATCCTGAGGAATTATTCACAATAAAAATAAATAGAAGACGACGAAGCCAATTCAAATCCTCTGTGTCTATAGATGCACAGCCTTGAACACGAATCCTTATTTTGTCAAGTTCATTGCTTATTCATGTCGATTCATAGAAAGGATGTATCGGGATAATCCTCGGGCTCATCTTTAATGTATTTCCTTCGACGCAATTTTGCGTTTCGTATTTACGTTACGTGATGGAATAGAATTATTCAATGCAAAGAAATGGAGGGAAATAATTTTGGTTTTCTCCGTTTTCTCAGTAAATATTCATGTGTGCAATTTTTATTGAGCTGTGGTAATAATACTTGAGATGTTCGACATGATGTTTTCCGTTCGTTTCTTTCGTGTTAAGCAAGTGCGAAAACATTCATTGATCGATTAGATTATCCCCCGAGAGGATCTTCTAAAATGAGTACTCAAATTCTTAATTGTTAAAATTCGGAATTTTACAAAAACCATAACTCGGGTTGCGTAAGAAAAAGTTCACAACAATTTATTCTCATTATGGAAGTGGAATAATTCGAGATTATTTTCATTGTAGAATCGTTTAACCTCGATCTCAATTTATTATTAATATCTCACTCGGGCTTAGCTTAACATGTGTGAATTTGCTCACTTTTCGTTTGAAAATAAAAAAATATAAAAAAAAGAAAACAAGATTGAACTAAAGTACATGCTGACTGCCCGTTTTATTTAAGAACTCCTCATGCCGAACAACGTGCTAAAATGGGCATTCTTGTGTAAATACATTTTTAATTGTTCATTGGAGCTTATTTTTATTTTGCATTTTATATGAACTTTGTTTTTATTTGGTACCAAAGCAAATATTTGTGGGTAAAAGTAGAATGTAAATCTGATTACTTTATTGATTTTTCTTTTTCAACAATGGTTGGTGGTTATTCACAGTACATTCATATTGTGAGATAAATTATTGCAGATATGCAAAAATACTCTGTCGAGGTTTTTGTGTGGAATGTATAACTAACTCGTGTCCCTCTACCATTATCTATATGCCTATAGCCTTCTCCATTAATTTAGGATGAATTTTCCTCTTGAATTTTCTGGCAAAGTATTAGGCGGCTTTAAGATATATTAAAGGGACCTACACTTAAACGGCGGCTTAGTTGAGAATCAGCCTGAATTATATACTCTTTGATTGGCCGGGAAGCCAAAATTAACGCATTCAAGTTCAAAAACTAAGCCGGCCCATAGAACCTTTAATTTAATCAAACAAATTCTTCCAAATACAGACATCATCAAGATACAAGTTCTAAAAACGCAAGCCAGACATCTCCCACACTCGCAATACCTCATATTCCATCCCTCCACACCCAGTATGAAATTCTGTTTTGGAAATTAGATTAACTAACTATCATGGAGAACAGAGAGAACACTTGACTTTCTCTATTTAGATTGACTAAGGAATGTCCGTCCAATGCCCGTTTTAAGTTATTGTTTCGTTCATGAAAGCGATGGTGATATAAATTAAATGACGCCAACCGCTACTACTGCTGAGTTGGTGATTGGTGGCCATAGTTGTGTCGTAGGCTGCCATAATTGGAACTGATGCATGATGTATGACGTGTGGACGACAATGGTCACCAATTTATAGATAAATAGTAGACGTGTGGACGAATTGCCAATTTATTGATTGTAAATCCGTTTTACTATGCTATTTCCCCCTCTCAGATTATGACAAACCAAACACAGACATTATTTTAAGGCGCCAGGGTCAACCGGTAGAGAACTTGAACAGCAAAAAAACTCAACAGTCAAAGCCAATGATGACTACAAAATATACAAACATATTCCATAAAAGGAAGCATATGAAATGCACAGCACATTCGGCGTCTGATTTTTTTGGCATGGAGATTGCAAAGATGTATGCCAATAAAAAAAACAGAGGACACTGACCATATAATTGAATAATGAAAGGAAAAGACCATCGGTTTTGTTTTCTTATGAAATTGAAACTTATCAAATGATATTCTTATTTGAAGTTTGACAGTACTCGCTGATAAAGTTTAATCTCTTATGATCCGAATCGCAAATGCCTGCTAAGTATTTATGAATAGCGTTCAGATAGAAAATGGAACGTTATCAGTGCTTATCAGGGTCTGTGGTGATAAGGCCATTTGTATTGCATGCTGTGATAATTTCTAGAACAAGAAAAACGGCGACTGGTTTTAAACTAAATATTATAGCACACTTTTGGTTGAACACCGATCAAAACGAAGACAAAAGAGTGTTTGTTTAAAAAACAGAAGTTTTATCTAAACAAATAACTTGCGCTTGATAACGACTTCAAGTGAGAGTCTACAATATTGTTTTAAGTTAAAACAAATGTTTGTTTCTATTCAAAATCTCTCAAGAGCTAAGAAGAGGTTAAGAGTTCAAAAAAAAGTTTCTAGGGAAGAGGCATGAGATAAGGTCTCGATGATAAGTTGATTGCAAACTATACACGTGCATTGCTTAATTTGAAGGAACGTTTTGTTCTTAATCCATATAAGAGTTTAGGTTATGTTCACTGGCGAACAAACAATAACGATTTGGAGGACACAAATGCAGGACTTTAGCTTCGAATAGCGAAAAACTTTTTCCATTTGACTACTGATTGATGGAATGTTTATATTTTCCGATGCGTTTTTCTTTACTTCAAAGAGATTATAATTGGCATCATGGCTATTTGCCAAATTACTTTTGGTCTTGAGGTCGTCCTTAAATAAATACATTTTCAATATGCATGCTTGTCGGAACAAATTTTCAACGAGACTTTTCAAAATTTCAATGGGGTGGTAAGGGAGCATAGACTAGGTGCTTATCTTCTTTTGTTCAACTACCTTACCGAAGCGTGTGCCGCATTTTTCGCTATCGACGAACCGAAGAATATTACAGAAACCCTTAATTCATCTCAAATTAGGTGAATGGTCTTCTCTGACGTTGTCAAGGTCATTCGTCCGAAGTTGTAATCTACCTACTACCTACCTACTCCAAGAAAAAAACCTGTTTAAGATTGTCGCAGAAACTGAGATTGTTGATGAGTTTGCATGACACGCAATGCTGTGATTAAGAAAAATAAATCCCTTTCATTCACATTATAAAGTTTCCTCGATAGTATAGTTGTCAATATCCCTCAACCGACTAGAAAGTTTCCTCGATAGTATAGTAGTCAGTACCCCTCAATCAAAAGACTTCATGTTGGTATTAAAGTTAAGTAAAAGTAAATAAAAACTCACCAGAAAAGAATCCTTAAGGAATTCGCAATTAACAGCGCAAAACAAACATGCAACGAAAAGCCATCAGCGTCCTGTGTTTTCTTGATTTCACGATACTGTGGCACATATGGAATCACCCCTCCAACAACCATTGCCGATGCAGCGGCCCATCCGACCAAGTGACCTACTGTTAGTCCCAGTTCATCGTTGATAATCCAATCCATTTTGTTTTCGGTATTTGTTGTTGTTGAGTATTTGTGTAATGCGAGACTCTATTGGCAGATGTTTCTGCCTTTATGCAAAGCCTTAAAAGTGCAGCAATTGATTCTAAATGCACGAAAGGTTTAATTTCCTTCCAAATACAAAACAAACAAGCAAACAAGTATGTGTGTTTATCTTTTGTTGTTTGATTAATTTAAGATTGTCTCGAAGTAGTCTTGAAAGTCACCAACTTTTTTGCGTGATCTTGAATATCTCGAATATGGTCTTTGTATTAAACAAAAAATCTGTATCTAGTGAATTGGGGGGAAGCTCATGATAAAATGCGGCGACAACGACGGCGACCACCAAGACGGAGAAGAAGCAATTTAATTTGTTTTGATTGACTCTTTTTTGGGTTTATTTTGCTTTTATTATGCGTAACATTCAGATTTCAGACAAAACACGAAAGAATTTTGCTTATTTATTTTCACGACGACCACGACAAAGTTGCACGACACAAACAACGGAAGAAGACATTCACTTGATGAAAAACAACGACAAAGATTTATAAGAAGATTATTTTGTTGTCTAAATTTTACTTTTTTTGTTGCTTATCTAACTACGGAAACGGTCTCCTCTCCATTGGAAAACCAGAAGCACACAACGACGACGGCGAATACGAAGAAAGAATCTCGAGAGGAAGAATTAATTTGCATTTTGATAATTTTTGGCTAAATTAATAAATTCACTTCGCGTTCGCTTGCGTTTGCCACCTACACCGACTTTGTGACTTTATGAAAGACAAAAGAGATGGGCTATTAACTGCGATTCATGATGCACGACGAGGACACGCTCACACTTGCACAAACATTTCGCGAATGGATTTTCAACTTGATGATGAAATTGTTTTTGTTGCGATCACTTTTTGTTCGAAATTTGGTTTTATTTATTTGTGAATTTTTTGTTTAATATTTTTCGTAGCAAAATTTGTTTGACGTGTTTTTTACTGAGCGCAACTTTTCATTCTGTCAAATGGAGCAAATTGGAAAATCGTTCATGCTCTCCTGCTAGGATGACAATTGGAACAAAGTGGAAATAGCTTTTTTTGATTGTTTTGATTGGAATAAGCGTGAGACATCACTAGAAGCGTAGGTGGATAGAAAGAGAAAGAAAAAATAATGGATTGTGGAACACTGCTGTCAGTTGTAGGTGATGCCAATAAACTCTTTTGAATTTTAATGTCGAATCTACATTCGAAGATAAATCTAAAGACGATTTGTGTACGTCGTGATGGGATGATGATTATGTTAACGTTTCTTGTTGTTTTAAATGTGATTCCCAACGTAATATAGTTGGCTCAAAAAAACCTAATGATACAAATGCTATTTTTCACCTAGTTTTCCTCCCTTCAATAAAATCTATAATGAACACTCACACTTTATTATGATATAAAAGCTGCAGACACTCATGCTGTTTCCCCCTTAAGTTCACATTTAATTTTTTGTGCAGTGGTGCCAATACTACTAATGTGACACTTTGACTTTGACACTTCCATATTTATCGGCAAAATTTCTAAACTTCTTTCTCCTAATGAGCAATTTTACATAACTATTTAATATTCTAAATAAATAAATAATGTCGCAACTAGCCGTGCTCCGGAACATTTCTGTCCACACCAAACGACTTATAGTTTCCTCAACCGCGAGTGTTGCTACGGTACAACATCGCTTCTATTCCCAACCCCAAGAAAAACCATCAGGCTCGTTGACCAAATCTACCGACAGGACAGATGTTTCCACCGACGTTCGGCCTTTGAAAGAGAAAATCAAAGAAAATACCAAAACAGCGTCATATATGGGAGTAATTCTATTAGGAATTGGAGTAACAGGCGCCTTATTCTACACTGTTTTCAAAGAGCTCTTCTCATCAAACAGTCCAAACAATGTATACTCCGAAGCCTTGGAGAGGGTGAAAAATGTAAGCATTTTGAAGACCATAAGTGAAGTAAAGTAAGACTGAGGCTTTTCATTTTAAAGGAACCACGAGTACAAGATGCCCTAGGTGCTCCAATTAAGGGATTTGGCGAAGAATCCAGACGAGGTCGTCGTCAGCATGTAGCTCATTCATTGTTCGAAAGGAACGGAGTTCCTCATATCAGGATGCAATTCTACATTCAAGGAATCAGGAACAAAGGCACAGTTCATTTGGAAATGCAACAAGTAAGATCCATTGCAGAACTATTTTTCAATACCTAATTGATTTCTTTTACAGACTTCAGGCAAATACAATTATCGTTACCTTTTCGTCCAATTGGACTACTATCCACACTCCACAATCATTTTGGAGGACAATCGAGTATCCGACAAACAAGCCTTGGGCTCGAACATGCAGCTCAGCCAGTGAAACAAACCCTAGAACTGATTTGGAAAGTTTCATTGTTACCATCTATTTTCTTCCATTGTTGTTTTTAGAGTATAGACTAAGAATAAATGATAAAAATTGATTCGAATTTATTTTCCGATGAATACTAGAACAGCCACAAGCCTTAGTAAACCTTTTTCCATGGAATCACCTCCCAGGAGCGAAGAATACGCTTTCCAAAGAGAAAATCCTTAGTTTTGTTCATAATGTAGAAGGAAATCCCGAAGAACGAAGCAAAGTAAAGCCAGAATTGTCCACAACGTTCCCAAATGCTGAGATGATATCTAGCTGGAACTTGAACAACGTCAATTTGTAGCTGAATCGTAAGCCCTCCATCTTTCCTTGGTTTGAAGTAAGTTTCAGCAATTTCTAGTTCGAAGAAAGCTGCATTCTTTCGGATTTGCTCTTGAACGTGTTCCAGCTGGAAATAGTCCAGGTTGGAGGTGTTTTTCGGAAGAATATCGGTTTTGAAATGGGTTGTTGCATTGCGCCCATAGAAAGGGCAAACAAATTCAGTTTTTTGGTTCAGTCTTAGGTAACCTCTCATTTTGATGATTCCATTGGAAAAGACGTGTTGAAGAATATCCAAATGATGCACCAATACTGCTGGTGGAGACAGTTTACACTTGTGCCGTAGTGATGCCTCAAAGAAGAGAAGCAAGTCAAAGTTCTGCAATTTTCCATTCAACTCATCCAGCTGAAGTTGGAAACTTGCAGTGTCCATTTGAGAATCGTAGTTGTGATCATCTGAAGTGTACTGAAAGTAGCCTTCAGTAAGAGCCTTTTTAATTGGATCGCTTGTCTTACCTTTGCAACGCCGCAATATTTTTGCCATTCTTCGGTGCGGCTGTTGAAATAAGCAAATGTACTACACGCCACCGGAGTTGGAGCTTGTTCATTGCTCAATTCGCCCAAAAACAAATACTGAAAAGTGTATTTGACTCTTGGTTGTTCGTAGAGAACTCGGGATTCGGAAATTCCAGAGTAAGGACTCAGAATCGAAACCAATAGAACAGGAATCATAACAGACATAATAATCAGAATGAAGACGAAAAATGCTGCTGATGAGCAAATTGAATTTTTGTACATAATTTCTGTATTTCTCGTGTGCAACGGAATGAATTTCATGGTGACCGTCTAGATTATGCAAAAGGAACTGAATGAATCTGAATATTCTTTTGTTTTCCTTCAAACTTCAAAGTTCAATGAAATGTATTGCAAAAAAACGGTTGCTAGGAAACAAGTGTTCGTTGCGACACGAAATGTCGAGGTTTGGAACTACAATTCGAATAGCGGAGGTCAAAACCATAACAATTTCTTCGTTGTTGTTTTTGAATAATCAATAGGTCCGTTCGCGTACTTTCTCCACTAAAATTCGTAAAACAAGACATTTTAAGGAGTGGGGGTAAAATTCTCTCACAGAAAAACAAAACTACAAAAAAGTAAGCGAACGGGAAAACAACCAATTTTGGCCACATTTTATCTGTCAAGTTTTTTTCTATGAAAATTGAGGCTTTGAATTTGAATTTATTTATTTATTTGCTATTTTCAAACAAATTTGACACTTTTCACAAATCAGCCCAAAGAATTTTCTTGGGCTAAAATTCGTAGGTTGGGGAAATTTTTTACTCTCTCGTGAGCGCTCTCTTTTACGAAAAATTACCAAATTCTTGAGTACGCGAACAGCATTTGGTTAAATTTCGTAATTTTTCGTAAAATTGGACTGTTTTAGAAGGGTACGCGAACGGACCTAATTATTTCATTAAATCAGTAACCAAAACACACACATTTCAGACAAGACATTTAAGAAGCAAACACTTGCATACTTTGATTTGGGGAGAGATGGATGATATAGGATTTACGCAACGCCAATGAGGACATTAAAAAACATATAACACAGATGAATGTTTTTGTTAATTAACAGCCTATTTCCGATATCCTCCAGTCCAGACCGAACAACACTTTTGAATTTAAAATTTAAACAAATCGGCAACGCACATAGCTAATACATCAACTGACATGATTCGAATTTGAATCGGAAACGAGCTTAGCTATTACACTATACGACGACATACGAAAGATAAACGGAACTATAAACCATAATCGGATATGGATATGGTGCACTTGTACTCAAGCAGAGACGGAGATTGAAGATCGAACGAATTGCAATTATTAATTTTGCTGCACTAATTTACATTTTTATATGAAAATATTGAGATTTGATTGATTTACAAACGAAATAGAGCACTTTTAATGAAAAAAACCGTCATATTTGCCACCGCACAGCCATTTTTACACCACTTAAAGACGAGTAGATGGGCAAGGAGAAGAACTTTGTTGAAATGTTCACATTTAAGGAATGAATTTTGAGGATTTTCTTTTATTAAAATGATCTACACAACCCGATGCACATATATTACACGTTTTTCGAATTATTTTCAACAAATTTGCGGACGAATTTTATTTTTAAAATACGAATTTCGCGAAACTGAACTAACACGACACGAAAACAAATACAAAATGATGGTTGGAATGGTACATTGGCCAAATCAAAAGGAATGATATTGGAAACCGGGAAAACGATGAACACATTCACTGGTAACTGGTTGAATATCGGATGCGAACATGGTGCACTTGTACTCAACCGGAGACGGGGATCGCAACCAATTTTATTGCAAAAATGTACACTTTTAACATTTGATTGATTTAAAATTAAATTAAATAGTGCTTTTAATGAAAACGTCAACGTATTGTCATTGCACTGGTAATTCTAGACCACATAAAAGATGAAAGATGAGACAAAGAATGGAAAAGCGGAAGAATTTAATTGAAACTCTCACCTCTAAACAGAAATTTTCTTTTTGAGAAATTGTCTACACAACCCGATGCACATTTATATGTATCACGTTTTCCGAATTATTTTCAACAATTTCACGAACAAATTTAATATTTAAAATCAGAATTTTGAGGAGTCGAACTTACACGAACGAAAACAATACAAAATGCACTTTTCCATCCTTTGTCTCATCTTTTATGTGGTCTAAAATTACCAGTGCGATGGCATATGTCGATGTTTTCATTAAAAGCACTATTTTAAATCAATCAAATGTTATTATTTTCCTTATAAAAGTGTAAATTTTTGCATTAAAATTAATTGCGATCTCCGTCTCCGGTTGAGTACAAGTGCACCATGTCCGCATCCGATTTTAATTTTTTTTTTCATTTATTGTTCAAGTGTCGTCGGTTGATACATTAAATAAATACGTTTTCCGAATATTGCGGATTCCCATCAATACAAAATAATTCCAATTCTCAACTCTACAAACATTTCCAATAGAAAACACAAATTCAATCAACTACCCACACTTGAATTCAACCAGTTACCAGTGAATGCGTTCATCGTTTTCGCGGTTTCCAACATCATTCCTTCAAATTTGCCCAATATACCATTCCAACCATCATTTTGTATTTGTTTTCGTGTCGTGTTAGTTCGGCTCCGCGAAATTCATATTTTAAAAATAAAATTCGTCCTCAATAATGTTGAAAATAATTCGGAAAACGCGTAATAAATGTGCATCGGGTTGTGTAGATCATTTTAATGAAAGAAAATCCTCAAAATTCATTATTTAAATGTGTAAATTTCAACAAGTTGTTCCTCTTGCCTATTCTTTTATTTCTCTCGTCTGTGTGTGTGTAAAAATTGCTGTGCGGTGGCAAATAATTTTGATTTTTTTCATTGAAAGTGCTTTATTTCGATTATAAATCAATCAAATCTCTTTATTTTTCACATAGAAGTGTAATTTTGTGCAGCAAAATTTATTGCAATTCCTTCGATCTTCAATCTCCGTCTCCGCTTGAGTACAAGTGCACCGTATCCATATCCGATTATAGTTTCGTTTATAGCTGCCGCTGCGTTTATGGTTCGAATGTCCTCGGTTAGAGTATTAGCTAAGATCGTTTCCGATTCAAGTTCGAATCATGTCGGTTAATGTATTAGCTATGTGCGTTACCGATTTGGGTATATGCTAAAGTGTTTTCCGTTTCGAGTAACCGTCGTTAAATTCAAAATTGTTAGGTTCGGTTCGGTTCATTTTTTTCATTTTCAAATTCAAATTAAAAATCATCATGGTGCGTCTCTGTTTTTTTTTTTTTTGAATAAAGATGTTCGGGAGTGGTCTGTTAATTTACAAGAAAATCCCTTGTGTTATATTTTTTATTAATTTCCTCATCGTAAATCCTATATCGTCCCTTTCAACCCTTATCGAAGTGTTCGAGTGTTTTTTCTCTAATATTTTTTTTCCGCGAAAATTTGTTTGTACTCAGTGCTTTAAATAAAGTCAAATGGCAATTTTTTGTCAAGAAATGTGCAGTGTTTCAGATTTTTTTTTTCAAATCTGTAATGTTTTCCCTTTTTCCAATAACGTGTTTTTCGGGAGTGAAATAAATAGTGGTCTGCTAGTGGTTTAAAATTATAAATCCCGCAGTGTTTAATTCCCGTCCCCGTCATACCAAATCAAAGTGTTCAAGTGTTTTTTATTGAATTTCTTGTCTGAAATGTGTGTTTTCTGAAATCAAATGCCTATTTGTTGGCAATACAATGGAAGCGGATAAAGCTCTTCAATGTTGTGAGGTGAGTCATTTGTTTTTTTAGTTTTGGTTACTGATTTATGAGATAATTGTTTATTCAAAACACAAGTACACAATTTTTCTACTCCATTTTTTTGTCAATTGAGTCTATTGACCCATTTTCCGATTTATGAATGAATGAATAGTTTTCTTTTGACCGTAAAGCTTCTCAAATTCTCCTTAAAGAAGAAACAACTGATTTCAGCGAACGTCTACTTTGAATTTAAAATTCATACAGCGGTTATGTTGGTTGGGAACATAATTTATCTAATACACCAACCGATACAACTTTTAGCTTATACACCAACTGACACATAACCATAATCGGATGCGGACACAACGCACTTGTACTCGACCGGAGATAGAGACGGAGAACTGAACACAGAACGAATTAAAATTAATTTCACTGCAAGCAAATGTTCACTTTCTCGTCAAGTCCACCAACAATGTCTATGCACATTCTCCTTTTGTTTGATGTTTTCGCCATCTGGCGTAGACACAGGAAACGGAACGCACCTAATATGACAGTTGAATACATGAACAAATTAACCTGTTTGCATTGCACGATTTTCCGAACAATAGTTGAATTGTTTGACTGTGAATGCGACTGTGACCAGTTTTTCAAATGCATTCCCTATCCCTTGCTTTAAACATTTAAGACAAACTTGATAAGCCCACAAACTGTGTTCATAATCCGACCGCAGCTTGCATTATTGTTAATGATGTTTTGATCACGAGACAACAGGTATAATCGGTCAGATGCCACCTTGAAGGCTCTTTTGGTATTTAAAGCTGACAGATGATTCATGAACGACAATCTACTCAAACTTGTGAAGTCTATTTGAGATTAAAACGAAAAACCGTTAAGAGATATCTTCTAAAGGTTTTTCGTCTCATTTAAATAACAATTCGGATAGAAAAAAAAACCATACAATTGACCGCCAGTCGACTTTAATTTGAGAATACAATTCGATCTCTATACTTTAACCAAAAAGCCTTCATCGTAAATTTAAAGCTTATAGCCGACTTGTTAACAATTTAACACGTCTTAATCGTTAAATTTGTTACCAAAATCGATATGCGGCTCTGAACTCGCAGTCCAGTTGACACTTCACTACACACCAAAAACTATACTGTGCCCTGCTCACTCACATTGGCGGATTAACGCACTTCAAGATTCATGGCTCTTCCACACCAGCGACCCGCGGCCAGAGATCAGCCCTTCATCACTGCGACACCAGCTAAAGCTACTGCCTCTACCCAAATGCCACCAACTTGGTGGCATGATATGGCCCCGTCTGGTCACCCAATAATCGTATACCATCCTCAGTTTCAGCTCATCCGCCTTTAACCCCATCCCTATTATTATTTTATTCACCATCTCGGTTCTCGCCTCAGTCCACACCGATTGGAATCGGACTCGGACTTGGACTCGGGCTCGGGAATCAGCATCAGACATCGCATATCGGACAGATAATGACGTTATAAAAATCTTTGTAATTCGCTCATAAAAACGACAATCAATAACTTTCGATGAACATGGCCGATAAGCTCATCGTGAGTCGGTCGAGTCGTGAATGTGTGTATGAATGTTTTAGTCTTTGGTGACACTGGGTGCTTGAGCTTGTATATGGTTGGCTTCGTCGGGCCAAACGCCAGCCGGACAATCGATTTGTCGAATCGAAAACACTTGAGATGGTCACTAGAGAGAGAGGTAGCTCGTATATACATTTTTATATCGAGTGAACGTCTTCTCCTTGGCCGATTATAATCTCTGATGAAGCTGCTGTTGCTGCTGCTGCTGCTGCTTGGTGTTGCCTATTGCAATAGTGCGGCGGTTTGGAGTTTCACATCGATGATGGTTAAAATAAAGTTTGTTGCGGATATGCTGCTGTGTATATAGTTTTCTTCGTTTTCGTCGCCGTTGTCGTACGGCGACAACATTGACAATGTGTACGTTGTTCGCTGTCGTCTGAGCTAACGGCTAAGTAATCATCTTTGGTGTTGGAGGTGGAGACCTCAGGGGGCACTGAAGGAACCATCATATTTTTCAACACGACACTTTCAAACGCAATAAACCTCTTAACTTGTTCGCATACACTTCAATTTTTATTGCGTTGCGCTTCTCTCTGGCTCTGGCTCTGGCTCGTTGGTCATTTATTTTTGTTTCTTTTTTTCGATATTTATTTTCTTTAGCAGGATTTTGTTTATTATTTTTTTTGTGTTTTTGAATTTCAAATTGGGGTGGTCAATGCGTTGTATGCTGGCATTAACAGATTGCGGCGGGAACTTAATCGTTTTCACTTACTTTTCGATAATTTTCTTGGAATTTCGGAAATACGTCGTTTGGCATGTTGTGTTATGAGTTTTTTTATTGATGATTTCTAAGGAGGTCGTTGTGAGTTTGAGAGTAAGGAAAAAATGAAGTATTATGTCATTTAATCATAACGTTGGGCGCCATTTTGCGAATATGAGTTCAGAGCTCTTATTTCATGTTATAGGTATTAATAATGAGGGTGATCTCAACACACACACACAGCCAACCCCCCCCCACACACACACATACACACATCACACACACATACGCTCGTGAAAACAGGCCTCGAAGTATTACAATAAAATATTAATTAAAAAGTTAGACTTCAGAATGGAGTATTCGTTTGTGGTCAGTGCTTTCATCCAAGTTAGAGACGATTTTAAACTGAAATTCTCTCGAGCATAAATGTAATCCTCTTTTTAATCCCCAATTAGATGTGACTACTGACTTTTCCTTTCAAATATTTATTTACATTTCGACATCATCCGGAAGAACAACAAGGATACACCCCTTCTCCAGCTCGTACATCCCATATCGAAGCCCTCAAACTGGCAAAAACATATAATTCTCAGAAGATGCCAAGAGGATTCCGTGTTTAATCCCACTTTGTTTCCGCTCACATTTCCATATACTCAAACACACACACAAAAGACAGAACATAGAAAATATCAAAAACAATCTAACAACCAACAACCACCCAATGATTTCATCCATTTCAAGGATTTCAATGTCGAAATTACCAACCATTTTGTTTCCTTAATATTGAAATGCCTTAATCCCGTTGCTAATCCCATCGAATAGAATTCCCATAAAACTCTCTTGACTTCTCCGAAACGAAATGGAACCGTAAAATTTTACACTTAATTCCTCTTAAATTGAATCGGGATCCCTTTTTCCTCGCCTTTTTGGATCATACTTGGTATTTCTTTCTTTGAATCCTTGACGTTTGGGCTTGTGTGTGTGTGTGTGTGTTCGAAAAACCGAATATTATAAACCGAAAGTGGATCACACTCCTTGTTCATTCCCACTGTAAAGGAGTCGCAGGCAAATCCTTGCAAATGTGATTCGAAGATTTAGATTCTAACACCCAACTAGGGATATTCCTAGCACTTCGTATTTTCCGAATAAAAATGAAATGAAAATCCTTTCGAGGATTTTCTTCGTGCTACCGCATGGTTTAACTCCTCTTACATCCCTCCTCATTCTTGCGCCATTTACAATCTCAGCCAAGTTCTTATTCATCAGACGAACCGAAACGAGGACAATTATTGTGCTTGAGAATGCGGGTTGGGGGCGTAGTCTACTGAAAACAGATAAATGCCGAAGAAAATGTTGTCAATGTGTTTTGGAAATCATTTGCAGGAAACTGAAGCGGGATTTGGAACTAATTCCGACGGGTGGTTGATATAGTCTGGCTATGGGTGGAGCATTGTTCCAAATTGACTTGTAATTAAGTGAATTCGTGCTTTTAATTATCTTATGCCGGCGAAGAAGGTGATTTGAGAACTGGGTGGAAGTCAAAAGGGAGGCAACCAGAAATTGGACGCGGCCGCTGTTTTAGTTTGAGGTCGGTAAGGTTAATAGTAGAATCACAGGTCTGTGACGAATCAAGTTTGATGTGGTAAAGAAAATCTTCTCTTTGAAACAAAAGAATTTAAAGGGTCTCTCTTGATGCATCTCACTGGCGAATTAAGCCCTTTTCTGGAGCATGATAGAAATCGGGGTTGAGTTTGCATAGATTAAGCCCAGAAACCGTAAAAATCATGATTAACAAAGCAAAGGGAATTATTCAAAATTTTCACCGTTGCGTTTCCAAAGAAAGGAACTCTTTAAGAGCTAATCGCTTCATTCTTATCAAAGCTTCATGGGTGATATCTTTGTTGGATTCTTTCCAAACGACAATACTCAATTCCCAACCAAAATCCAATGCCTGCAAACCCTATAACAATTTCAATACTCAATAGATCCCATAATAGAACAATATACAATCAAATTTGAATTTTTATTCTCTTACTGAAAATATGCCTTCGAAAACTGGTATCTCTCCAAAAGTCTCCTCAAACTCTTCTCCAAACAAAAACCACAGATCATCCAAATTTATTGCTATTCCCATAACTATTATGACTCGAAAATGTTTATATCCAAACAAACCATTAAAAAATCTTTAGAAAAAAAGATTCAAAATTTCAAAACACAAAATAACAAAAGATTCGTTAAGTATCTCACACACCGTCAAGTGTCTCTTCAAGTTACATATTAGTGAAAGAAATTTGAAAAAAATTTGATGACAACGGCCAACAAATAATCAGATCATCCTGTGGAAAGGGTCCAACAAAGCCGGCCAGCCCATTATTTTAATCGGGAACACATTTTCATTTATAAGATCCTATGACGTTTCTGTGGAGTCGTGTGTGTGTTATGCGTGCACCACAAACTGCTCCCAAAATCATCACCATCACGAAACTTATACGTTGCTTTCGATCACACTGAAAAGAAAAAAAAAAAAATTATGAATGAATGTCGTCCCTTGAATCGAAGCCAGGCTTAATCGAAGATTCATAATTTCTTCTTACGCTTAGCCCCCCCAATGTGTTAGACACAACATCGAAAACCTGATTCCGTGCTAAGGGCATCTCCTACCTCGAACGCAGACCAGATAGCGACACTCCGGACGCAGGCAGTTGAATTGGATCGCATGTTTAACAACACAACCTGGAGCCTGGAGAAGGTGTGTAATCTAGTGGACCACCTAGAGTTTTATGTTTATGCTCTCTGGACAATTTTGCCATAAAGAATTGTCAAACAATTCTTCGATCATAAATTGTGTAATAAATATGTTTGGAGGATATTTGTGTGTTAGTGCAGTCTGAGTCCAGGGATAGTGGACTTCTTGGATTTATGAGTTATTGGAGCCGGACTTTTGGGGAGGCTTAGTTCGAGTTATAATTAATATCGGTTTTGAATGCTGCGATCACCACTGGATGCATCTTATTTTATGTTGAAGACAGGGAGAGTGTTGTTTGGTGCTTCCTTTAAATAGAATTAATAGATCTGGTTTCAAATAACAGAGGCGGGGGTGGGGGGAAGAGAATTATGGTGGTCCATGATGGTGTAAGGCAATCGGATGAACTTGATGTTATTTCGTGTTTGCTTTTAATATTTGCGGTAGAAAGTGTGAAGTTTTGAAGTTTTTTTTATGGGCACGGACCTGCAAAATATGTAAACGGATTATTTTTAGGAGTACTTCGAGGAAATATGGTGAGATTCTTATTCATACACGAGTATGTTTCAGACAAAACTTTGTTCTTTAAAACCCAGAAGTCAATTTAGGTATTTAGAAAACTGGGGGTTCAAGCCGGATCAAATGTAACCCTCTTCACTATTGAAACTTTTATGCCAGATTTTTAAAGCCCAAAAGGTCAAAATGAATGAGATACAAAACATCAACAGTGTCAACCGCTATCACCTAATTTCAAATTCAACTCAACAAATGAAACCCATCACAAACCGAACATATCCCCCCCCCCCCCCCCAAAAAAAAAATAACAACACCTATTTACAATTGCAAATATTTTTATTCTTCATTTCTCCAGGGCGCAACACTGACCCTAACCATGACCGCCCGACCCACATATACCAAATATCCCCCGCATAATCAAAGAGGGGAAAACCAGAATGTATCTTTTGTTGCCATCAACAAGATGGCAACTTGCTTGCTTTCATAATAACCGAACACGTTAACAGAAAATTGGATTCTCCGAGAAATACCAAAAAAAAGAAACAAAAAGAAAAAAAAACGCTCAAACTAAAAACTGTATATGGCAGCATAAACTCGCGCTAACAACCTTCCCCATCCCTCTTTTCTTTCACCCCCCACCTCCTCCGCCCACCAACAAAAATTGAGTGGGTCTGTTCATCGCCATGGTCACTAGGGCGTGTAATTGAGTGCTACAAGAATCTTTTTGCCGTTTTTATTTGCGCATTAGCACAGAGGGGTGGCTGTTAAAAAAAAAAAAAACAGAAAATTATAACAATAACAACAAACCGCCTGCCCGCACACAAATATCCTTTCATGCACATACAGAAACAAATTACAGATGAAAACTCCAAGTCCGACGAGTATAGAATCGCAATTGCTCGCCCTTAAAAATACAGTGGGGGGGGGGGAGGGGAAGGGTGCTATACCAAAGACGCACATAAACCATTTTATGTCATCCAATGCGGTTGGAGAGCGGTGGCACTCGGCACAGGACAGACGATGCCATAAGAAAGGACACAAAAACATCGACAAAACTCAGCAATTTTTCATCCACATAAGGTCGTGATGGGTGGCATGGATGGCAGAAATGTCAGAATGGCAGGCAACGAGTGGTAGGCGAAAGCTGCCATTTTACAATGGATTTTTTTCTTCTCATCGTGTCGTGGGTGAAAATGTGTGTAAAAACAGTCCTTTTCGAATCGAATATGGACCCCAAATAAACGAGGGGAGCAATTTTAAAAAGCCACCTTCATTTTTCAAACCCATCACACCCGCGCACTCCTTTGAAACAGTGCAAATAAAAAGAAAGAAAAAAAAAATTAGAAAAAGGTGGTAAGGACACAATGGTTTTCTGTGTTTGTGTGGGTCTTGCACACATATAAACGACTGGGTGTGGGTGGCAATTGAGAATATTGTTCTTCAATTTTGTGGGTTTATTCTGTGCCACTTGTGAATTTGAAAAAAAAGAAAAAAAAATGTGGAGTCATAAAAAATCGACCCTGTACCAAGGGTTATTCGGGTAGGGGGTGTTTGGTGTATCTATTCTGTTAAGCTCAAGGGAATGAGACTCAACCACCATCTTCTTTTTGTGTCTGTTTGTTTTTCATAGACGTTATTTACTTTTTTTTTTACTAAACTAGTGCACAGGCACAGGACACACGGCCATATGTTGCACGCCCTTGTTTGATTGATTTAACAAAAACGATTTAAGGATTACCATGAACAGCAACAACAACAGTGCTGCAGCATCATCAGCATCCGTAAGGCTGACGGTGTGTCGGTGAAAAAATACACCGAGAGTCGGTGTCAAATGAGTCAATTTCATAATAAGGATGAACAACAGGCACAGGCGAGGGCAATTTGTTGGCATATCAATATGCAAATTTTATATAATTTGAGCATTTGTTTCAATTTATTACCGATTCTTAGGGGGAGTTTTTGAATTTATTTTTTTTTCTGTGGTAAATTTATGTTTTTTTCATTTCTTTTGTTTGTTTTGAGTTAAAAAAAGGGATTTATATTTTTTGTTTAAAACTCTTCAAAGCAGCAGGCGACGAGCTAGATAGGAGCATGCACCAAGTCATCTGTATGATATGGTCAGAAGAATGCATGCCCGATGAATGGAACCTCAGCATTGTTTGCCCGATCCTGAAAAAGGGAGATCCTCTAAACTGCGCCAACTATAGAGGAATAAGTCTACTAAACATCGCCTACAAGATCCTCTCTGCCGTAATATGTGAACGTCTGAAGCCTTTCGTCAACAATCTGATTGGTCCTTATCAATGTGGCTTCAGGCCAGGAAAGTCAACCATCGACCAAATCTTCACGTTGCGGCAGATCCTGGAAAAGACCTATGAACTCCAAATCGATACCCACCACCTTTTCATCGATTTTAAGGCCGCGTATGACAGCATCTACAGAGACGAACTGTACAAAGCTATGTCTAGTTTTGGCGTCCCTGCCAAGCTCGTTCGCTTGTGCAAAATGACGATGGAGAACTCACGCTGCTCCATCAAGGTTGGCAACGAGCTCACGGAATCTTTCGACGTCAAAAAAGGATTCAGACAAGGCGATGCACTGTCATGCGATTTCTTTAACATCGTTCTTGAGAAGATAGTGCAGAACTCCAACGTCAACACCAGAGGCACTATCTTCCAAAAATCTGTTCAACTTCTCGCGTACGCCGATGATATTGATATAATGGGAAGAACACAGCGTGATGTCAATGGCGCCTTTGTGAGAATTGAGACAGAAGCGGCAAAAATGGGTTTAGCGGTAAATGAGGGAAAAACGAAGTATATGCTGTCTTCGAGGAAGGACACCCAACACCGACGGCTCGGGCAGAACGTCACAATAGACACATATAACTTCGAGGTAGTAGAGGAGTTTGTCTACCTAGGCTCCGCTATAAACACGGGCAATAACACCAGCGCCGAGATCAGACGAAGAATAACTCTTGCTAATCGCTGTTTCTTTGGGCTTAGAAAGCAATTGAGTGGAAAAGCCCTCTCTCGAGCAACTAAGGTAAAACTGTACAACACACTCATCATCCCAGTCCTGCTGTATGGTGTGGAAGCATGGACCTTGACAAAATCGGATGAAAGTGCCTTAAGCTGTTTCGAGAGGAAAGTTCTTCGGGTCATCTTTGGCCCCGTGTGCATTGAAGGGCAATGGCGAAGAAGATACAACAGCGAACTTTACGGGTTGTACAACGACATGGACCTAGACAGAAGGGTCCAGAGATTCAGATGGCTCGGTCATTTAGAGCGGATGGACACCAATGCTCCGGCCCGGAAAGCCTTCGACACTATTCCCGAGGGACGTAGGAGGAGAGGAAGACCGCGACTCAGGTGGCGCACTCAAGTGGTAGAGGACCTCAATCAACTTGGAGTGCAAAACTGGAGACGACTAGCTAAGGACCGAGCTAGCTGGCGGAGACTGTTGATTGAGGCCCAAGTCCATAACGGACTGTAGCGCCACCTTAAGTAAATAAGTAAGTTTAAAACTCTTCATACAAAAGTGCTTTAAGATTTAAATTCAACAAATACAGGGTCATTCGTTTATATTTTGTGATTATCATGCTAGACACAAGTTCTTGGCCATCACCTGGTCATTTTTACGAAACTTCCTGCTTGATTGTATGCCCTTTTTGATATCATTTTTTTCCTTTGGTTAAGGCTTCCGTAGTGGCCGTGGCTTAGTGGTTAGGTGCGTTGGCTGCTAAGCAGAACATTGTGGATTCGAGCACTACTCGTGTCCAAAGTTTTTATTTCATCTTTCACGGACACTGCTTCTTGCGAAGAACTGACAAAACCTCCAAGAGTATCATCTGTCCTGAAAAAGTGCTTCTCAACTTTGCCGTTCGGAATCGGCGTTAAACTGTACGTCCCCTCAATTCTTCACACGCACCCAGAGAATTGTTGAAGAGAATAAGCCACTTTTAGGCCTTGGCTCTTCAAGAGCTGTCGCACCACTCTATTTATTTTTAAGGCTTCCTCCTCCATTTTTATTATGTCTTTTTTCTCACTTATGCGGTAGGTTCCCACTTGCTTCCACGTGAAGCGCTTGTTGCAGGCATATCTGATCATCACTTAGGATAGGTCTATCGTCAGCAAGGAATAAGTGATACACTTAGGGTCGTACCTTTGAAGCAGCAAATCGAAGACTGTAATAAAGAGTAGAGGACCGAAGACGCTTCCCTGTGGAACCCCTCGGTTGCCTGATTAGACGAAGGCCTTGAAAGTTGTCAGTGAAGTTTGGAGAAAAAATATCTTTAGCACTTCTTTTTCTTTGAGCTGTTTCGTGTTATGCCGTACCTCTTGGAAGTAATTCTCATCATAATGGTCGGATCTAGAGGTCACCACACACATATTCCTCTCAACAACATGTTTGTTTCCTTTGTCACCAACACAAAAGTTCCACAAGATAAAATCCATCCTCAAACAACCACAAATACTCTATTCGATTATTTTTCGAACATTTTGCCCAATTTATCTACAATACCACCCGATAAAACTCAGACAAAACATCCGTGAACAGTCGACACAATTCATAACTCACTCTAATTTACTTCGCTCTTAATACACACTCTTCCACTCTGGTGTGTCTCCTATATAACAATCAAAAAGGGTTGGCATCCCTTCAGAGTTATTAAGTCTATTTGCCAAATGCCCGAACATAAAGTTAATCGAAAAAGTTATGAAAACCATCAATGATTATGCCGAGGGAGGAAGTGGATTTCGTGTTTGACAAAGGTCTAACAAATTGCTTTCATTTTCCACCCCAATCACCCACCCGCCTCCTGTCACTCAGTCCAGCCAGTAAAAACGGCAATGGTATTGGGATGAAAAACAAAAGATGCTTAACAACACATGTATTTCTATCACATTACAAAATTTTACAGCACATCCAATTTTGGATGTTTGTTAAGGGCGCGGGCGGAAGAAACTCAATGACAAGCCCCGAGAAAACCCAGAAACCAACGCAGGAAATGTGCGGTTCAAGATACTTTATGCCAACGAAATTATTTGTTTCCGTTTCCACTTTGGGTATCCTTTCGGTGGCGGAGTGCGGTGCGGTGCTAGTGAGGGTGGATTCAAAACAACCCGAAGGGTGTTCTGATGATTGTAAGAGAGTGAACTCGTGCTGCTTCTCTCTCCAGATTAAGTTGTGTTGAGATGACATAAAAATTATGCGAATTAGATGACAGTTTATCTTTCGGTGATTTTGACACAAATTGGCTTTTGGGAAGAGGTTAATTTGTTTGACTTTGACAATCGGATTTATTATCTCTGGCATGATGATTTATTTCCTCCGGGGGTAGATATTACTTTCGAAACCTTAATAATAACCGTTTAGTGGTAGATTACTGTTGAAATATGTTCTTTCTCGAATGACCTTACTCAAAGGGCACCTAATTCTTCTTTTTTTCGTACAATTTGAGAGGCGTAACGAATAGGGCTACTGTTGGTTTGTTGGGGATTCGATTCAACGGAATGCGGCTAAAAGAGCGCGTGATTTATCGGAACCTTAATCAACTCCAAAGAAAGAAAATAAATAATTAATGCGGCGCAATAATTCATTGCCACCGTATACAGTATCTCTAGTGGTGGACGGGCACAGCGCACACACTTGACTTGAGCTCATTTATTCAACATACCGCACCCATTTGACGTGTTCTCTTGTACATGTGAAGAGGGAGACACATACGCTCTTATAGTGTGCCATCACCGAACGTCACCGTCACTAATGATGACAATGACTCCGACGACGACGACGTCGACAACATCACATAGCTTATCGGTTTACCTCTGACCCTATGAATAAAACCGCCAACGCTCCCAGTGCTCGAGTCTCGAAAACGAAATTAAACGAATGAGTTTCTGAGGCGAACCTTTTTCTATATTTTTGGCGCACAATCCTGTCCCAAATGGGATTCGGGGATTTTAGACGACAAATGAAGATTTCCTATCTCATTTCGACTTGGTGGTGTATGAAGCTCTTGAGAGACAGAATCGAGAGGAAGGACTCACCCACAAAGCCACTCGCTCTGGTTCTGGTTTCGAACCCCATTGACAAGAATCAAACAAAAAAGGAATTGCAAACCAAAAGATAGCAGCATCATCCCGTGAAAGACCACAAAAGGATAAACCTTCATTTTTTGTTGTACTCCCCACGAATTTCTATTTCTATTCGGAACTCGTTGGGGAATAGTTTTGGACACTGATACTGAATGGCTTAGGTCTTCGACATGACTGAAAACGAAGCGATGTCGCATTTTGAATCTACAGGGAAGTTGGCTGGCTGTTGGTTCATGATATCTGACGGTGGCTTAGTGATGATGATAACGATGCGATGGGGGCCAGAGAGACTGGCTAGTTTGAGAGTCTATGGGAAGATCCCCAGTGGGATCAGAGCATAATCTACACGCAGTGAACACTTGAGGTGAAGTGAATGATAACTCTTTTAACGCCGCAATGACTTCCAAGTGCCAAATAATGTGTCACTGGTTGTGTGCTTAGGAACTTTTGGGGCAATTAATAAACACAAACACACACCCTCTACCTGGGAGTTTTGCTTGTCCCTTTCTCGTGGAACATTCGTTCTAATGGGGACCTTTAGAATAGAAGAACACAAATTTCAGATGTCGTCAAAATTTACACAGAAAAAATAATGTTTCAACAGTATGTTAGGAATGAATCTAAATCAATCAGTTTAACTCCCCAGAGTGTTGAACAATATTCTTCTCAACAACACCACAGCACCCTCAGCCCTCTATTGATAAAGACAAAGCAAACTCTCTCTTTCTCTCTGGTATCACTAATCTGGTGCTAGAGTGTCAAAAATTAGTATCATCTTCAATAACCCCGCTCCGGTCAGAGTGAAAGATTTATTCATCCCTAATCTGAGTTGAACCAACTCCGAAAAAAAAACCCATACACCAACATGACTTGACTACGGAATAATAAATTAATAATGATCATCCCTAAGTAATGATATAAACCACCATGGAACAATGCGTAATGGTGTCTGTGTCTAAATTAGGGTGGGCTGAACAAAAGCACAAAAAAAAAGAGAAGATTGAAGTCAACAAGGGATGCAAGCGAAGACAAACATGTTCAACCACCCTCGCCCTCACCTCCTAATCCATCTATTCAAAGTTCAACTACCCACCCCCGCATCGGGAAAGATGCTGCATTCTTATTTTTATAGCAAGTTGCGAAAGTCAATTCAACACCAATTAGGGATGATTGAGGGTGGTTTTATCAATCTCTGGGTGTCATGTCAGACATGCTGTAATACAACAACTTCTACTGCAGCTAATTTAGTGAAAAGCTTTCCTTCAAGGCACAAGACTGGTGGGACGAATAGTTCTGTTTGTTTTTATTAAAAAGAAAAAAAAATCCATCTCTAAGGGATGAAAACAAAAACTCATCTCATCTCAAACTCACCAACAACCCCTTGTTATTTTTCACCCACAAAAACATTAGTTAAACATGAATTATGAATTGATATCTAAGATTGATACATTGTTTACTTACCGTTAAATGGGAATTATAATGGGGTTGCAATTGTGTATTATGAGATGTCATATGGAGTTGTTGTGGTTCTATTGTGTAAGAGGGCGCGGTGTGATGATTTGTGCAAAAGGGTAGAATGAAGAAATTTAGACATGCTGTGAATTGTTATGCAGATAATTTTTCTTACTTAATTTCGTTACGTGTCGCTGCGGCGCGCGGCGGCGCTGATATAAAATTAAGAAGGGGAGGGATGCTCAATTATTGGCATTATGTTAATTTTGTAATTGAAAAACAGATAGTTGACGTCTAAGGTCTTCTTAGTGAAGGATAATTGTGTTAGTATCGAAACAATTTAAATCAACTGAACGTTGAACAACAATATGGATCTTATTACGTCAGATTTAGTCAAAAACTTGGAAAAGTTGCTCCAAGTCTTGTATTTTTCGAATTAACTCGTAACTCATTATTTTAAACGAAGTTATGTTAAAGACCTTCTGTCTGTTAAACTATCAACTTCACAAATGATGTCCCAGAAGACCTACAACAAATCCACTTACCTTAATTTGGTCAAAATGCTCTTCCAAATCCATAAAAACAAACAATTTAAAGGTGAAAGACGCATAACCAAGAGTATAAAACGAAAAAAACGAAATAAAATAATTATCATCGACCCAATTAATAATAACTCTGTCATTTCATGATGGGATACGGATGCCACCGTAACACAACAGTCGGACAAAACAACACTCAGATGAGGATGACACACGCAGTTGTACTGCTACCAACCATCAGGACCTGACTCCTGGACATTATAACAAACTATAAACGGCCAACAGACACACAATTGTTGTACGTGTCTGTTTGTACACTTAAAAACACAGAAAACAAAGATCTAATTATCCTAATGGGCCCTTTCATTTAGTGGTCCGACAAATTGCTACAAATTGGACTCGACCGACACCGAACAACAAACAGAACTACAACTAGACGAGGAGATATAGAAGAATCATTTGGCGTTTCACAATTTCCGTACGCATAGCGGTTTATGGTTGTTTTGTCATCGTCATAGTCACCTTTCTCTATACTGTGATGTTGTCCGTCTGTCATGTTTTCTCGTCTAATACAAGAAACCATGAAATAAAATAATGATAAAAAAGAAACGTTAAAACCATCAGGAGAGCACACACAAAAAAAGAAATAAATAGAAATTATCCTTAGAACACTTAAATGAAACGAACACCTTTCTGCCATTAGAGATATGGAGGATGATGACGGTGACGGTGATGGTTGGTTTGGTGAAGAAACATGCAATCGTAGAAACCGCAAAACATGAAACAATTTTCCAAATGGTAGTAACTCCTTGTTTTAGTACTTTCCAATATTGAATTGTTGTTTTTTGTCGGTAAGAGTGACAGAATTTTACATCAAACATGCTTTTTCTTATTTTTGGAGACAGAAAATGTCTTGTAGTTGAAGAAATATATTTTGAAAATGGACATAATCAAAAAACAAGGATCAAAAAGTAGCTTGAAGTGTTTTCAGACGAAAAGAACGCTCTTTTCTTTTGCAATTTGAATTGTAAGAGGTTTTTTTTTTAAAGCGTTCCACGAACTTGAATTCAAAAACTTGAAATAATTAGCAGCGACCAAAAAGTAGCTTGGAGTAGTTTCGGACGGAAGTAACACTATTTTCTTTTGAAATTTGAATTTAAAGAAGTTTTCTTAAAGTGTTCCGCGAACTTGAATTCAAAAACTTGAAATAATTAGCAGCGACCAAAAAGTAGCTTGGAGTAGTTTCGGACGGAAGTAACACTATTTTCTTTATCATTATAGTGTTCGGAGAACTTGAATTCAAAAATGGAAAAAGAAAATTTTGAAAAAATACATAATTATAAACATCGACCATCGATATCGGCTTGAAGTGTTTTCGGACGGAAGTAACATTCTCTTGTTTTGAAATTTGAATTCAAAGAGGAATTCTTCCAGTGTGCCGTGAACTTGAATTAAAAAATATAAAAACAATAACATTTTTAAAAAGGATATTATCATCAACAGCGACCAAAAAGTAGATTGAAGTGTTTTCAGACGGAAGTAACCCTCTTTTCTTTTGAAATTTGAATTCAAAGAGGTTTCTTAAAGAGTTACACTAACTTGAACTCAGACACCGAAAAAGGAAATTTTGAAAAATGAAATAATCATAAACAGCGTCCAAAAAGTAGCTTGAAGTGTTTTCGGACGGAAGTTACATTCTTTTGTTTTGCAGCTTGATGCATAAATGGTTTTCTTAAAGTGTCCCGCGAACTTGAATTAAAAAAACGGAGAAAGGAACTTTTGAAAATGGGAATTATCATAAACAGCGACAAAAAGTAGCTTGAAGTTGTGTTTTCGGACGGAAGTAACATTTTTTTTTTGCAATTTGAATTTAAAGAGATTTTCTTAAAGTGCGAACTTGCATTAAAAAAAAATTAAATTTTTGGAAACCAACGTCTAGAAATTCGAAACCGGAAACAGTAGGCTTCAATATATATGAGTGTTCTTATGACAAATTTGGCCTGACTGGTGTAGATCCTTGAACGGAAAAAAATCTCGCGTGTCAAATGCATTTACACTCAATAAACGAACTTGCTACCATTCGATTCCCCAATTTGATCCTGTGCTGATTTTTTCAAAGGATCCGCGTTGAATGGGTTAAACATTCACGCACATGTTGGATCAATTTGAAATTAAATATTTCAAGAGAGTTTAAAAAAAGGTACCAACCGCAAGAAATTAGGATAATTAGGGGTGTCCCTATCGACACATCAAAGATCAATGTCGAAATACTTCTTTTTTCTTCATGAATTATACATAAGTTGCTATTCAGAAATAAATTTCGTGGGTAAGGAAAAAAATGCATTCATCGCTCTTTCTGGTTCCTTGAATAAAAAAATCCAAACTATGGTCCTTTCGATCAGTTCATCATAAACTTTTAATAAAATCTTGAACAGAAATGAGTTTCTCATTCTTTCTGTAAAACTTATAAAACTTTTCCTCTGAGCCAAAAAAGTCCTTCCTCACACTATTTATCCCAAGAGTTGCATACAAGTCACCAAACTCTCCCATTTCCTCCGCTTAAATTCGAAACCAAAAAACTTTCCCAATCTATATTCGGTAAATCTTCTCAAAAACTTCCACAAGCTCGACAAAAAACACAAAAAAAAAGAACAAGTCCAAACTCATCCAATAAACTTATTTCTTGGTTTCGTTCGCAAGGAGATGAAAAAACTTACAACCTACTTAGTTTTAAATTCTTTTGTCCCTTAAAACTAGATTTAAAGGTGTAACCTCTCACTATGCTCAGACAAAGTATAAAAAATGGATATCCTTGTGAGCACTGAGGACCGACAAAAAAAAAATCGATAATGCCCTGTGAGCAGGAAAAAGCAACCGAAGCGAACCGAAAACAGAAAAAACAAAATATTCCAAACAACCAAAAACAACACCCGATAAAGCACCATGGGAGAAAAGAAGCTGCGAAAACTTCCATTTTCATCCTTTCACCCTGTTTGATATTCTGCGGAGCGCATCAATTCGCCATAGGGAGGATGGAGGGATCTCTAAAGTGATGTTGAAGATGGAGATGGGGTGATGCCTCCAAGGAGTTGTTGAAGTGGCAAATTTTCACGAGAGCATACTACCACCAAATATACACGACGATAGAGGGGACTACGAGAAAACGAGAATACGAGAATGAGAACGACGACTACGACGCCATGGTCTATCTCGTTACTTACGGCAAATACAACGAAGTGTCATCACATACTTTCGAAATGGTTTTCCAAAAACGGCCAAAATAAAACGATATCGGACGACGACGACGAACGGGACTCCATTGCCAAAGGGACTTGAGGAGATATGCTGCTGTTGGGGCCACCCCAGCTCTTATGTACACACACAAGACCAGTAGCGCTAGCAGCGTGACCATGTTGAACTTTGCGGTTGACTTTCTTTCTATACAGATACAAGTGAGTTGTGTTTTTAGGGGAGAAGGGGGGGATGGCCAAGGTATAGTCAAAATGAATCGAGATGAATTTGAAAGAAAACGGAGCAACCGTGTCGAGGGCGCAATCTCACAAAATTTCCCCTGGGAGAGTCCACACACCATGGATTGAATGGAATCCTCAAAGAGATGAAAAAAGGGGTGAATTTCTGTTGGATCCTTGGAGAATGAGTATATATACTCGTAAAAGAGTTTACGTGGTACGAATATTTGTCGGAGACATTTTAAGTCCTTAAACCACCCACAGACAGTGGGGTAGGAAAGGAGAACGAGAAAGAAGGGTGGTTTGTCGCCGCGTCGCACTAGCTGATCTGGAATTCAAGTCGAAATGTTTAATTTTCAGGATGCCTTGGAGCATATGTTACCCGATAATTTGCCGAAAGTTTTAATGAAAGACTTGGGAGCCATTAACTTTGGGGCGGCATCAATTTCACCATCTCTACATCGACATTGCCGCACCAATTCTTGCGCTATGGCAGAGGCAAAGAACCCATGGCATATCACCAGTCAGTCAGTCAGTCACTCACTTATTCTCAATACATCAGAGGACATAGGGTAGGAGTAGGGGCAGAACATCAAGAGGAGATGCTGTGGCAGTATAGTGAGGCTGCGGGTAAGTCTCGATTGCTCCTGATTTCTGATTTTCTATGCACGACGAGGCGTTGGCAGGCGTTTTTGATTTCATTTTGGTAGATGTTGTATACATATTTTTTGTTCTTGCTCTTTTTGTTTTCTTATATTGAGGAACAACCGACGATGACGATAGATTTTGCCGTTCGTGTTCTTTATTGATGTGTGCGGGGCATGGGCGGGTATACTCTTCGACGAGAGAGCTGGGTAAGTTAATTAACGCGTCGAACCGATGGAAATTTTGCAGAGCACAAAACACGCAGAACACCCGAGATGAGAATAGGGTCACACGGCACAAGGCTATAAAACCGTTTCATTTTTATGGGCAAAATAAGGTGTCGGTGGCAAGTGACTTAATTACAGGGCGGCACAGGATCGGCTTTTGCGTTGAAAGAAAAGTTTAAAAAAAATGAGAGAAAAAAATCAGAGCGTGTTGATCGCAAAGGTATTTCGATTTTGACGGTATGAGTTTGATTGAATGCATAAAGTTGCCATTAAGGCTTAGGTGTTCCTTTTCATGGACAAAGCCGTGTATGTAGGTACAGCGGACAGAAAAAGTTAAATTTCTTTAGTTATTCTGAAAAAGAAGCTATTCTACTGTGTCGATCATATTTCTAGCAATTATCTTGAATGCTTTTCATCGTGACCTTGGTTGTTCTTTATCACCTTAAATAATTAACTTGTAATAAGTCAGGAATCAGGGACTTGTCATAAGTTCATCGTTCACACTAGGTACATGGGAAAATCAGTACTCAATTATTTTTCAGTAGGCACCACTGTCAAGTAGGTACTATTATTGCAATGTACAACCAAATGATGCATTTTAACACCACTGTTAACATGACTCACTTATGAATTCATTCATGATTTCACTTATGAATTCACATGTGAATTCTTTTATGATTCACTTGTGTGCTCCTTTGTGTATGCAATTTGAAGTAAACAGTACCGTGTTCCCTGACATAAGAAATTATAGATAAATTTTCTGCATGCACAGGCAGATGATTTACAGACCCGAACGACTTGGAGATTTGGACACTGTAGTCAATTAAGAACGTCAACACCCTGATCAAGGAAAACTACAGGTTATCTATTGATTTGTATTGGGACAAGAAATTCGGGCCGTTAATTCTATAGCGACCCGAGTATGTTCCCTCAAATTAATAAGATATTTAGGTCCAAGAATCAGGACGACCTTCCGTGCCTTAAGCTCCAGAGGACAGTAGAGAACAGATATGTCCTTCTGACAGCGCAAATTGATCCTGAGGAAGTCGTCTTGGACGATGACTTCTTTATTATCGAAGACCCGCAGGAGAAAGTGGAGACAGTGGGAGCTGCTTTTCAGCAAGTGTATAAGGTGAATGCTAGCATTCACTCGAATCACGACCTGGAAAACAGAGCCTTATTTCATCACTTCTACCTTCGGAACGATATTGTGCAGTGGCGATCTGAGAACCGCGGTTTCATGCGGTTCAATGACGACTTTTTGGCAAACGCCATAGTCGCCGAGCAAACGGAAGCAAGTCCTCTGCTAGTAACGAAGGTAGAGCTCCAGCTCATCTTCGATTCAATAAAGAAAAAGAAGTCAGCAGGTGTCGATGGTAAGGCACTTACCGATTGAGGCAATAGATATCTTCACCACTCTGTTCAACAACGCGCTGAATAATGCATATTATCCAGAGCGTTGGAAGACAGCTGTGGTTCATCCTCTCCCGAAAAAGGGAAAGGACAACTCCGATCCGTCAAATCTTCGGTCGATAAGTCTTCTTCAGCAAGGTATTCGAAAAGGTAACCAATAGGGCTCTGAGTGAATGGGCTGCGGACACCAAAATAATTCCGGATAACCAGTTCGGGTTCAAGGCGGGACATGACACCATTCATGCCGCGTCTAAGCTCGTTTCTGATATCCAATGGAACAAGTCCAAGAAACAATGCACGGGTGCTGTTCTGGTGGATTTAGAGAAGCCCTTCGACACCGTATGGTTAGAAGGTTTGTACCTTAAACTCACCAGACTAGGCATCAGTAAACCATTATCGTATATGCTTTATGATATGCTCAATGGTAGAAAGTTTGTTGTCAAATGTGGCAATGTAACTTCTACCACCACCTTTGAAAAACGGTCTTCAACAGGGAGCGGTTAATTTGCCGATCCTCTTCAGCATTTACACCAGCGATCTGATAGGTAGCCTTATCCAGGCAATTGCGTATGCCGACGACCTGATTGCGTACAGAACTGCCCCAAAGGTCGAAGTCATTAGAATTCTCTTGCAACGTGACTTCGAGAAGATTCAGCGATATTGCGATGACTGGAAACTGAAAATAAATGTCCAGAAATGTGAAACAATTCTGTTTCGGACCTCGTTGGCTGGAGCCACGAGGGATACGCGCAAGAATTGGCGCAAGATGGTCATCGTTGGGCCTCACGGACAGCGATTAACGAGGAAAAGTGAAGTGAAGTACCTCGGTATTTGGTTGGACCAGTATCTGTATTTCGACAGGAATATAGATGCTGATTTGACTAAGGCCAGAGGAGCCTTCGCTCTGACGAAACGGCTGTTTTACCAGCAGTCGGCTTGACCCCAGAGTGAAGGTAATTTGCTACATGGCCCTCATACGGCCGATGATCGTTTATGGCTGTCCAGGGTGGTTCACCATCTCAAATGGAGAAGATTCGGGTGTTCGAGAGGCAGTGTCTTCGGCGCTGTCTCGGTTTGTATCGGACGCCGGAATCTTCTTATGTACACTACTATTCTAACGAGGTTCTATAAGAAGAGGCTCGGATCAACAGAATTGACAATTTCGTGATAAAATTTGTTCAGGGTCACATTGCGAGAGCTATGACTTCGACGAATAATTTGATCTTTGAGGCGTTCTATTCGAACGACGACTATTTCGATAGTGTACGCTTGAGCGGCTTCATTCCACCAGAGGCATTCCTCTATTTAGATAGATGCGGTCTGATACAGGACAGATTGGCGGTGCCGCTAATCTACCACGTCAGGCGAAGAACCGTCGATCGGCGGCTCCTTTACAGTCGAGACGTCCTCGCACAAGACGGAGCAGAGCTCATTCGGTTGAGTAGGGCTGTATCCGAACGGGACCGAATGATATCAGGAGAACCAATTCTGGTGGCTTCAGTCAACACTTGACAATGAGTAGCCGGGGTGGGGTTTTGAGCCTTCGCCAGCTTACATACTTTTTTTAGTTTAAGGATTTTGGGTTTAAGTTTTAGTAAAGTAGGCATGGTGGCACATACATATTGACAAGGACAACAATATAAAATACAAAAAATAAAAATACAAAAAAAAAAGAATTTTAAGTTTTATGTTTAAGGACCTGATTTTAAGTAGCATTTAAGAACAGAAAAAAAATGTCATAATCGTTAGTTTTTTCAAATTTTCTAACAAATTAAAAACATAAATATTACAAAAAAAAACAAACAAAACAACAAAATATAGTTCATTTATGTGTTTGAAAATGATAGCAACTAAGAGGTGCTTCCACCAATGGCTTTTTCCGTCAATTCCTTTATTTGGCTGGAGTTATAGCTATTTCACGGGTGCCAAGCCGATCATCAGACTCCTTTATTAGTGGTGCTGTCTAGTTGTTTTTTTCATTTTAATCGAAAAATTGTTTGAGTTCACAATAGTTCATAAGCCGAAAGGCAATAATTTTAAGATGATCATGAATTTCTTAGAGCGCCCGGTTGGGGCCAGTAAGTTTAATATAAGATTTTAGATAATAAGCTAGTTTGAATTCTTTGTCTAGTAATAACTAATAAGTAGTTTTAAGTTGAAATGAATAAAAAAAAAAATGAATTTTGGAAAGAACAAAATTTCTGCCGCTGCTGCATTGTATCGGATTTTCTGCAACCTCCATTTTGAAATGGTCAAAGGATTAAATCACATCAAGTTTAACAAATCTCCTTAATAGTCCCAAAAACTATAACACATATCAAGAACTAAACGTGTGCTCTTCTTTCCACGCGTCATCTGCTGCCACCCCATAATTTCAGTCATCGCAATGATAAACTTTAATAGTGATTAGGAGCGAGGATAGCATATACACTCTTCAGATGTTGATGACTCTACTGATGGGATTATAAAGTCAAAGCGATAAAATTTTCGAAAATTCATCCGAAATCTCAGAAATCCATTCAATCATCTCCAGCAACTGTCACAACACACCAAGGCACAACACGCCAATAACACCAACAACACACAACACTGAGAGACACATATTGGGTTTATGACAGAAATCATATTTGCTGCGGTAGATTAGCAGAGATATTAACGACGACACATCTCTGGCATTATAAACAATTTTGGTGTGTGGCAAGTTGTTGTTTGTTGTTAAGGTTTGGCTTCGAATTTGAATCTTTGATAGGCTTTATGGCTGACATAACATGTTGTTGGGTGCTTCTTGATGTTTTATGTTAATTTTTGGAAATCCTTTCGACAAACAATATTAGGGGATATTTTATGGAATAGTTTGGGATTTACGAGCGTTTGGGAATTTGTTTGTTTTGCTTTTGTTTTGTTAAAAAAAAATATTGAACGAACTTAAAAGACTTGAAACAAACGTAAAGTGCATTTTTTAAAAACTTTAAATGTGTGTAAACTTTTTTGTTTATTTAAAAAAGGAAATGGCTCTCCTTTTCCCCAAACTCAACGTTCCGGTTACGATCGTTAACAACGGGCGGGCGTGCCATCAACTCTTATACCAGTCGAAACATAAAAAAAAAACTCCACGCTCGAATGAAGAAAAAATGTTTTCTAACACTTTCTCGGTCGTTAAATGTCCCCATGTCAAACCGTAGATCATATTAAATATTTTTTTAATGGCATTTCATCTACCACTCTCTGAATGGCTTATGAATTGAGTATTTTAATTCCATGGACAAATAAATATCAAATTCACACCAAAAAATTGTCCAAGCCATTATAGAATCGAGGCGTTGGCCTCTAGTTTTTTTTATGACATAACACTTTATTTCATATTCATAAAAATGTTCCATGGTTGTTTGTTATCAACCGACATGACGCACAGAAGAGTGCAACAAACCGTGGCGCTGAAATGAGTTTTTCTCTTTTTTTTTTGACAAAAGACAGAACATACAAATTTTCGTTTGACAAATCATCTCAAATGTCAGATATGCGAGTAGAAAATCCCAGATGTTTTACCAGAGCATTAATTTTAATGACATCACTGGTGAACATGATCTGCGGTTTTCAACATCATCATGAGCCAGAGAGAAAGAGAGAGAGAGAATAAGAAAATCCTTTGTTTTCCTTAATTGGGATAAAAATGATTATTTTCACTCATCACCGTTCCCGTTCTCAAAATAATGAAGTCAATTTTTCACAGCCGCGTGATATTCTTTGACATTTGAAACTTTGACAGTTCGAAAGAATGAGAACTTTTGATTTTCTTTTGACACATCATTTTCTTTGGTTCGAATTGGTTTTGTCTTCTACAAGAAAGGAAACATTAATTTTGCATGTTCGTTCAGCAAACTTTTAACCTTCACAATAATTATTTTTCGTCATTTTTTTGGTTTTGAAAAGTTTGTTTTCCCAAGGAAAACAACTTATTTCTTATTTCCACCCCAGTCATCATCATCATCATCATCAGTGTATACTGTACAGTGTACAGTGACAAGAAGTGTTAATTTGTATTTGTTTTGCGACAATGACAGTTGTCATGTTTCTGACACTTTTGGTGTCATATTAACATGTCAACTACACAAGAACTGACATTACACGGCAAATGGCAATTTTCTTTTCTTTCAGGTCATTTTTTATTTTAGGTTTGTTTGATTATTATTTTTTTTTATTTTGGTGTCAGGATTCACCAGGATACTAACCAATACCTGACTTTTAAGTAAAAACAAATAAGGATTTTGTGTGGGTGAAAAGTTCCGACATGCCAATTGCGCATTAACAACTTGTCGTTCATACCTTCGTCAAGCTTTTGGTTCGAGTATGAAGTTTTGATGACAAATTAACCTGTAAATAGTGGAAATTATTCGTCAAGAATTAGAGGATGACTTTTGGGCAGGTAGATGTGTCATGATTTTTAAATAGAAAAAGTAAATTGATTTGAAAATAATTGAGACAGGAGTTGTTGTTTGTTGAGTTCATGCATACTTAGATTCAGAAGTTCGATGGCAGTCATCTCACTCACTGATACTTGTTTTAGACATTTCATATCTGATGTTATCGTCTTGAAACTGTGGCTTGCCTACGACTTCCTTAGTTGCAAACCCCAAAAGGATATCCTTGACTTTGTTCTTTATTGTCACACGGAAAAACCATTAATTACAACCCGGTTTAATCCTGGAAATGGTACAAAAAACTACACAAGAGTGCTCAATAGATCAATAAGCTCCATTGTACTTGGTTCGGAAACCAATTCTTTACCGATCTGCAATTTATTCCCAATGCGGCGAACCTAATGAAGATTTACTATAACTACGTTTCGATTTCGTTAAATTTTACAACTCGAACGGAATGGAACGCGCGTTATACCATCTCTAATCCCGATCTAAAACTTGGTAATGTTATTTTTATAACCCAGCTACTGTGTCCTGATGTCCGAGAAGACCAGTAGTCCGATGCATTGACTGTAATTGAAACATCTCTATACCGAGCTTGTAATAGTAGTTTAAGTCCTCCCTCTCTAATTGCTTGACTGAGCAATTATTTCACTTGTTTTCCAAAGTATCTTCAACCATAAATCAGTTGTCTTTAATCCGATTTAATTGCCATTTCTGGGATAAAGTGACCATTACACACTTATGGCCATTATAATTCCGTGGCAATTCGATGGGACGAGCGGTAGTGTATGCATTGCGACCAAACCGTTTACATTTTACCACAAACGGAACCAGCACCAGCAATAATTGTAGGAAAAAAAGTGTGTTTTATGTTTCATGCGGGGTTATGGTTTTTCTACACATATCTCTCACAAAAAGAGAGACAGAGGAAGAGTGAGAAGGCATTGCAGTAGCAGTAGTATGGTAAAAGGACATTAGTCCCAACCGGCGGCGACCGACAATATCCTTCTCCATACATATGCCACTCATTTAAATTCATTCGATTTTACCAATAAAAGACAAATGGGAGCCAAAAGTTTGGTTTATTGTTTTTCTACGTTCCATACATTTCCGTTCCCAGTTTCGTTCGTTCGTTCGTTCGTTCGACAGGGGATACACTACATCCAGTGTAGGGTATTAATCCCGTTGATGCTGTGTTCCTGGTGCAGGAATGACAACCATTTTGGAGAATGTAAACTGGTCATTAATAGTCGGATACTCTAGATGGAGATTTTATTGCTTGTAGAATCCTTGTTGTGGGGATACACTTGTATATCCTTGTGTGAGATGCTTGTTGGTACAGCATATGCAACCAATTGCCATATTGCAGACGGTCCTTGAGCTCTAAAACATCTTTTTATGTGCTTTTGCGGATTTCAATATTGAACAACCGCTTCCCGCTATACCCAAATTTCTGTCTGAGAGAAGGTGTCATGTAACTGACGCTCGAAAAAGACATTTTCATTGCAATATGTCGTCTGTCTGGTCTTGACTTGGCTTCTGCTCAAGCAAATTGAATGTAAATGCTTGAGAACCAGATTGGGATTTATACATATATCGCATTTGGAAATTTCGTGGGAAAAAAACAATATCATCGGCATTGCAGCAGACAGGTTTATACTGCAAACTTGTTGACCGAATGTACAATGTACATGTCTCATGTGTGTTTAAGGTTTCGGTTACAACAGTAATAATTGTACAACCCATCACCGCTCACACCATTACGATGTAATCATTATCCTTGTCAATTGATTTTTCAACCCTCAAGCAATAATCGAAATTGGTATATCGATATCTTCGATAAAGTCATAAAAATTGTGCAAAAATGCTAAAAATTAACCAACGTCAAGTGGCAGTGTGGCGTGAAAATCACCCTCGAGGGAGATATTCGACGAGTTTTTGTGCAAAATTCACACAGAAAGTGTGTCCTTTAATGATGATGCACTTGTTTGATTTTTGCAAAGGGCTGAAAGGATGGGAAGGAGTTTTTTTCTTTTTATGAAATTTGACTTTGACTTTTCTAAATGATTTTGTTTCAAAACTCGAAATTGATTACAGTAAAGAACTTTTGGCTAACTGCCAGTTTTACTGAGCCTCCTTAAGAACCCACTGACCATTAGCCACATGGCACTTTAAAGTCTGTCCTCGTGCCACATGTGTCTGTTTTTTCTTTGTCACACTGCGCCTTGACATCGATGAGCAATTAATCAATTGATGGCAGCCAATAACCCTTTCTGTATGGTTAACCGCAAAAAAACATCATGTCACAACAACCCACACTGCCCTCCGCATGTAAATGCCCTTTCAAGACCATCGACCGTGTTGTCCTTATTATGTTGCCTTTTGCGAAAAGAAATTTCACACTTAATTGATTGAGTTTTTATACCCTTGTTAACTTTTAGTCGGTTTTTCGTTCTAATTGCATTTTAATAATCCTTGTCTCAACTGTTGGCTCTTGCTTAAAAATTAACCCCACACGCCACACCGACAAAACAGGCTGTAGCGCTGTAGGTAAAGTATATCATTTTAAATGGCGAAAAATAAGGATACGGAAAGAAGAACAAGGATAAATAATATTGACGGCAGATCACCATCTGTCATAAAAAGTTTTGTGACTGGTTTTGTTCTCTCAAATTTCCATTAGGTATAGAATTTTTCGTTAAACCCCAATAACCTTTTTGTATATTGGAATGAATTTTGAAGGAGAGGAGTTTTGGAAAATGTTGATCGTTATGAAAATTTGAATTTAATTGAGCGAAAAACGAAACAAAAATAACACCAAAACCATCAGAACGATAACGAACATAACAATGAGAGGATGGGTATGAGGAAATTTGTTCATATTGTTTTGTTTATTTTTTGAGGTATTCAATTTGAAATTATTGAAGAAAAGGGGGGAGATTGGCAAAAAAGGAATGATACGGATCCGTAAAGTGGCCAAGTTACCTTGTTAAGTCTTTAACGAAAAAGTACTACAAGTTGTTACTGGTACCTCAATATCTCAGTATACTGGAACTTTAGTTGTCATCAAGACTAAGTCTTAAAGGATCTCAACATACATAAATCCGCTGGTCCGGATGGTATCCCCGCTATTGTTCTGAAGAGGTGTTCTTCCACGCTGGCAAAACCCTTGCGTAAGCTTTTCCATCTATCCTATTCTTCTGGGCTCGTTCCGAGCAGTTGGAAAACAGCATTTGTCCAGCCAATCCCAAAAAAAGGTGAATCTTCTTCTCCGTCCAATTATCGTCCGATTGCACTTACGTCCCTTCTTTCTAAGGTCATGGAAACGCTGATAAACTATCAGCTCAAGAAATATCTCGAAGACCGAAAGCTTCTTAATGACCCGCAGTACGGCTTTCGCAGCAACAGGTCCACTGGTGATTTGATGGTTTATCTCACCGAACAGTGGAACAAATCTTTACATCGTTTTGGAGAAAGTAAGATTGTTGCACTTGATATTTCAAAGGCATTTGATAAAGTCTGGCATCTTGCTCTTTTATCGAAAATGCGTGCCTTTGGTATCGATGAATCCCTTCTTCGTCGGATTAGAAACTTTCTTTCGAACCGTTCAATACAAGTTGTATTGGACGGATTCAAGTCTGAAACCCACAATATAAATGCTGGTGTGCCCCAGGGCTCCGTTTTGTCTCCGACCCTCTTCATCATCTTTATTAATGATCTCTTGTCTGTTACTTCTAATCCAATAAATTGTTTCGCTGACGATAGTACCCTTAGCTTCTCATATTCGTTTCCAGATTCACATCCCTCCTCTTCGGATGTGGAACTGCAACGGCAAAATATGATAAGTTCATTAAACTCTGACTTAAACAGCATTGTACAATGGGGAAATTAAGAACCGTGTAGAGTTTAATGCTTCGAAAACTCAATGCTGTCTGGTATCGTTGAAGCGAGATATACCCCCCTGCCACTGTCCATGAGTGGCACTTGCATCAATGAGACCGAACATCTCGAGATTCTCGGTATGTGCATCACTGATCACCTCTTGTGGTCCGAGCACATACGCGATGTCGCCAAAAATGCCGCAAGATGTTTGGGTTTCTTAAGACAGTGCAAGAAATTTTTCTCCCCGTCTGATCTGGCTATTATCTATAAAACCTTTATCCGTCCAAAGCTTGAGTACAATTCACATCTTTGGGCTGGTGCTCCAGCTACTTACTTAAGCCTCTTGGATGGAATTCAAAAAAGAGCTGTAAGAATGATTGGTGATAGAGAGATCACTGACACATTCACCACTTTAGACCACCACGTCGTAACGTAGCTTGTTTTATCGCTACTTTTACGGAAATTGCTCTAGTGAAATAGCCAGTTGCATTCATCCCCTCAAACAATTCTCCCGTAATACTCGCGCTTCTAGGAATGCCCATCAGTTTACTCTCGAGCTCAACTTCGGACGTACTCTCAAGTATAAGGGAATCATTCCTTAGCCGCACTACGCGAATGTGAAACTCTCTTCCACACTCTGTTTTTCCCAGTCACTACAATGTTCAAGAATTTAAGACCAATGTACACCGACATCTCCTTTCCAACCCCTTCCCTTCTTCCTAATGCACTCACTGTGTCTCTGGCATAAAAAGGGTATAAAAAATCCCTTAAGTGGGTGCAAAGTATATAAAAAAAAAACTTTCAAGTACCTACCTTTGTCCCTCCGATACTCAAAAAATTTCAAGTATGATGAGTACAAGTTCCAGTATCTTTCGTTATAGTTCAACGCACTAGAGCTGTTAAAAGAGTAATGCTAAGGCGCCTTTGAGTTCCTCACAAGTATGGGTACTTGTACTTATGAGTACTTATACTTGTACTTCAGTTCACTTATGGTGGAACTTAAATTATTTCTCATACCTGTATTCCTCAAGTCAAATGGTGTTAGAAACTTTCATAGCTAAGTAGGTACTCCAGTTAATTCCAAGTACCTACCAGTACTTCTAAGAACCAGTATTTCTTATTTAGAGTACCAGTATAATTTAGTACGAGATTACAAGCTCATGTTCTTGAATGTATTGATACTTTTAAGTATTGTTTCTTTTAAGTATTGGTACTTGTAAGTATTTTTACTTTTAAATATTTGTAGAATTTCTTCAGAGTAGAATATAAGTACCAACATACTTAAGTCTCTACTTTCAGAATATTCAGGCGTCGGCAGTTACTCAGATGTTCACAAGCACATTAACCGAGCTCAATAAAAATATTAAAATTTAATCTGTTTATAAACTAGATATATACATCCACAAACAAAGACTTTCAAAGACTAAAAGTCTTCTTAAGCATAAAACAAACCACCAACAAAAATGCCAAAAATTCAACAAGACCCCATAAACCATATTTTTAACGATGCGAATTTCCCAGGCAGTTAAGCCAATCATTCCGGCACCAAGAAGAAGGGCCAAAACCAAATATAACGAGCATCACAAAAGCCCAGCACACACAACGTGTCGAAAAGGCAAAAAGCTAATTTAACACTTGTCACTTAGCAGCATTTAATTCCCCACCGGTTCCACCAATAAGCCACCAATTTATGGCCCTTTGATTTCCGTGAAATCAGAATGTCTTTCCATTGCAAATACAATCGCCCCAGTCACAACTATTCGCAATGCCATCAGCGCTTCGCGAAATTTCATTGTAGATATGCGAAGTCTTTTTTAAATGCAAATCGTGATCATGCTTTTTCTTTGTATTGGATTTTGGATCAGACTAAAGGAGAAGCTAAACAAACAGACGAAAAAAAAATTCCAATCCCATTGATGATGATGCTAGAGAAGAGCGATCGGGGAGATGGATGCTCTCGGGCCTTGGACACCTTCTTGTTGGAATGAAACTGAGGTGTCGTCGTTACCATGCCACTACACCATGTTGCATCGTTGGAGGCAAGTCCAATTAATATGCGTGTTTCAAACATTTCAGCCTTTTGACATTTTTATGATTGTCCGGACCATATTTCAATTTTCTTGGGCCCGCTCTCTCACTCTTTACCGAGTCATGAGTGTTTTTTTTTTGTTGGTTTGTTTGTATAGAGAAGGTTTAAAGTTCCTCGTCGCATGGCCTTAGGTGGGCAGAGAATTCTGCACATCCTTGACAGAGAGAGAGAGGGACACCCTCCCTGCGTGTGCTGTGCGCTGGCTGCTGAGCGATTTATTCGTCAAAATGTGTTTTTATGGGTTTGCTTGCTTAAACTCGTATATATAGTTTGTACTTCTCTTGATCTTTAAACATTTTACATATAGAAAAGGTGAAGCATGTGCTAAGAATTTGTTCTTCTTGTTCGTTTGGTGGTTTTGAGTTAAGGGTCATGTGGAGGCTGTTGTCCGTCTCCCGTTGTTTAAAGGTTGTAAATTTTACTTCATCGACATATCTTCTTTTTTAAGGTAATTTATTTATTATAATTTTTTTTTTTTTTGGTGTTGCATCAACATTTCATCCTCGGACAAGATATGAAGTGTTGGAGTGGTGTTTATTGATTTAAGGAATTTATTATTTAATTTTACACCTTATACACATTATACAGCCCTGTTCAAGGAATGTTGAAAAAAAAGTTTGATACAACATACAACAGATATGTTGCATAAACGTTGGTTGTTAAGGGCTCTTATGGTCTACCAAACTGAACTTTGGCACAGGTCAATAAAACAGTTTTAATTTCTTATTCTGCGCTTTGATTTGTCTAACTGACTGATTGATTTATGTTGAATCACGAAATTGCTTTCAACATCATTCCAGAGATAAAATCTGACCAATTGGTTGCTAAGCATTTCAGCACTTCAATTCCAATAAATATCGGCACATGTTTCAAACTCCTATTAGTGGAACAAATTCACCTTGCAACAAAACAAAGCACACATTTTGTCCCTTGGGCATTTGTCATGTTATAGTATTTATCATTTTCGATCTCCCGCTGGCACTTTTTTTTTAGGTATCTTCGGACAAAAATAAATTTGATACCCAACACACCTGCCAACACTAGACAAACAGGTAAGAAAACAAACCATTCTTTATGAGTCCACATAACCAAAAAATCTCATTAATAAATATTTTCCATTCAATCTTCAATCAACAAATATTTCTCAAAAATCTTTCTATTGTCCGCCGCTAGGTGTTGCCTGTTAGAAAACATTCAATAACAGTCACCAGTTGCCTATTATAATAATAAAGGTGTTAACAAAACAATACTTAACCAAAAAAACACCAAATCGAAAACAATTCTCCCCCGCTGTGCCCATAGAGCCGTTCCTTAAAAAGTCATAAGATACAGAAAACAATCCAAAGAACACCAACACCAACAACAACAACAACACTAAACTATGATCATGATCACCTTGCGTTCGAACTGTCATCATCGACTTTGACAAGTATCAAGTTTCTGATCAATTTGAATGCAAATATTATTGAATTTTTGTTGTTATTTTATCGAATTTATTAGCTTTTGAATTCAATTTTATGTTAATAACATTTTGGGCTGCGGTGAGGGGGGGCTGGTCATTTAATTACCATGAAAACATCGATTGGTGGTGTCTCCTTCGATCTATACGATGACAGTATGTCATCATTATGTGAATATAAAATTGCAATCACAAAGTAGTTAATAACGGGATTTGATTTGCATGAAAATTTAAATGAAAAAAAGTTATGACTTAATAAATTTGACATTTTATTTTTACGACGATTTCATTTGGGGACAATTTTGAAATGCCTTTTTGTTTGACTTTCGAGTTTGGGTATCTATTTTTAGGAGCATTCAGAAATTGTTATATTTTTGATGTTTGAATGATTAATTGTTTCTGGTTTTGTTGCTTAATTTACAAGCCATAAATTATTATTTATACATTTCTGATGAGTTTTTTCCCTTTTTTGTTCAGCTGTCATTCTCATTTGAAAGAAACAAACTAATTTTGACACAAAGAAGGGGAGAATCATTTGCTGAATAATTTTGTGGTTAGAATTTCCTTAAAATAAAGTCTTGATTGGCATTACTTCCTTCAAACTGGAGCTGAAGTATATTTAAGGGAAGGAAAAGAATCTACAAACATTTTTGATTGAATGTCAGCTTTTCAAGAAAATAATCGTGAAAATCTACAATGACTAGTCAAATGTGTGTTACACAGGAAGAAGTTGACAACAAATTGAGACTGTTGTGTCAAAGGTCACGACTATGTTAAGTAACTAATAACCTATTACGAACGCAATGTATTTTTGTTGGCAATGCGAAAGTCCATGGAATCATTCAATTTTTAATAATCAAACAGATCGATGTCAAGTCAATTGCTAAAGTGAAAATGTCGCTTTTCAATTATAAACTTGCTCAAAAAATAATTTCGTATCAATGATTTTCTTTCTATTAAAAGCCTTGATTAAACTTGCTAGCCCGACGAATTTCATCTAACATCACTATTAATAATTGCATTCATAAAGAAATAATCTGTTTCAGCTCAGAAACAACCTATTTGCGAATAGGAAAAGTGGTTTTTGGGTCACTCAAATGCGTGAGAATCATGGAGAACGAACTGTTTCTTTTATTATTTTAGCGAAAGTTGTACCTTTTAAAATACTTCTTTCTTTGATTGATTTCCTATTGTTTTGCATGAACATTAAGGTGAGAAATATTGTAATTGAACAATTTAAGATACATACGAAACAGATGGACACAGATACCGAATTTGTTCAAAATGTAATGGCTTCATAGGAGGAAGAAAAATTGGACGAAGAATTCTTTTAACATATTGATTCTTATATCCTCTTGGTTGAAAGTTTTGAATGAAGGCAGTTTGTCTGAGTTTAGCTGTCGCTATATTCTATCTTCGACCAGGGCCTCTTCCAACAAGAGTCTCCAGCCAGCTCGATCCAGTTTCGCACGCGATGTTGGTTCAGGTTCTCTACCACCCTTGTGCTCCACTTCAGTCGCGGGTTGGATTCGAAGATACTACGAGCCGGAGCATTATTTTCCATTCGCTCTACATGACCCAGCCATCTAAGTCGTTGGACTTTAACTTTTCTGGCTAGGTCAGTGTCGCTGAAAAGCTCGCACAGTTCTTGATTGAATCTTCTTCTCCATTCTCCATTTAAAAATAAATAGAGTGGCGCGACAGCTCTTGAAGAGCCAAGGCCTAAGTGGCTTACTCTCTTCAACAATTCTCTGGGTGCGTGTGAAGAATTGAGAAGCTATTTTTAATGACAGATTGATACTCTTGGAGGTTTTGTCAGTTCTTCGCAAGAGGCAGTGCCCTTGAAAGATGAAATAAAAACACGAGTAGGACTCGAACCCACGATGTTCTGCTTAGCAGCCAACGCACCTAACCACTAAGCTACGGACACTACCCATTCTCCATTTATGGAACAAAAATCACTCGAAGATTTTTTCTCTTGAAGCAGCCCATGTTCATCCGATGTTGTCATGGTCCATGTCGTTCCACCATACATTAGGGCCGGGATGATGAAGGTTTTGTACACTGACACTTTAGTTGCTCGAGAGAGGTGTTTACTGTTTACTTCTCAATTGCATTCTAAGTCCAAAGAAGTAGGGATTGCCAAGAGTGATTCTTCGTTTGATTACAGCGCTGGTTTTGTTGTCTGAGCTTATAGCGAATCCTAGGGAGACAAAGTCCTTTCCTACCTCGAAGTTGCATCTGTCTATATATTGACGTTTGGTGTCCTTTCTTGTTGACAGCATAAGTTTCATCTTACCCTAGTTAACCGCTAAACCCACTGACATCACGCTTCGTTCTTTCAATTATGTGAATGTCGTCTGTCGTCTTTCCAATTATGACAATGTATCCTAGCATCTGAACGAACTTTTGAAAGATTGTGCCTCTTGTGCTGACGTTGGAGTTTTGACAATCTCTTCAAGAATGATGTTGAAGAAATCACATGACAGCACATCACCTTATCTAAAACCTTTTTCGACATCAAATGCATCCGTTAGATTTTTTCCGACCATGATGGAACAGCGTTAGTATTCCATCGTCATCTAACACAGACGGACGGAGTCTTTCTGGGATGCCAAAACTAGACATTGCTCTATATAGTTGGTCTCTATAGACGCTGCTGTCATATACGCGTCCTTGAAATCAGTGAAAAGGCTGTAGGTATCGATTTGAAGTTCCTGGGTCCTTCTTCAAGATCTGCCGCTGAGTGAATATTTGATCGATGGTGGACTTACCAGGTCTGAAACCACACTCATAAGGATCTATAAGGTTGTTGACGAAAGGCTTCAGAGCTTCAGACGTTCACACAGCACGGCAGACAAGATTTTGTAGGCGATATTTTGGAGACTTATTCCTCTGTAGTTGGTGCACTTCATGGGATCTACTTTCTAAAGGATCGGGAATACGATGCTGAGGTTCCGTTCGTCGGGCAAGCTTTTCTCCGACCAAATCTCGCAGATGACTTGGTGCATACTTCTAACCAAATAATCTCCAGCTACTTTGTAGACACAGTTCGGCACCAAACTTCAAGTAAATTGGCTTAGTCATTGCTGTGCCGACGGATACTTGACTTGAAGTCTATTGACCTATGGACTGGGCTTTGTGATGTTCTTACCAGCCCAGATTTTGACAGTCGGTCTCACCAAGGTCTTATTAAACGAAACTTCAATTTTTGGTCTTCTGACCCTTTTGACAAAACTTAATTTAAAATACACCTTACACTACAAAATTTATAAATAAGTCTTGGCCAAAATCGGTATGATGCGGTGGTCGGAGATTATACGTTATGTGACTGCGGATCGGCAGGTACAAATACAATGCCCCTGGTGGCATGAATCAGCAGATACAAGCCCCTGATGACAATTAATACCGACGGCCGTAGCGCTCAGCAAGTGCCAAAGTCGCGTACTAGCTACCATTACGTCTCGCCCCGCAGCGAAGTCGATTAGCCTAAATCCGTTATCGGAGGTGGTGTCGTGTAGGCTATGTCGTCCGATTATTCCACCAAAGATTTCTTCTCTACCCAGCTTAGCATTAAAATCTCCAAGGACGATTTTAATGTCATAGCTAGGGCATTGCTCATAGGTCTTGTCGAGGAGCTCGTAGAACCTGTCTTTGGTGTCTTCATCCTTTTCCTCAGTGGGGGCGTGAGCGCAGATGAGGCTGATGTTGGTGAATTTAGCCTTGATACGGATTGTAGTGATGTGCTCATTCATTCCTCCTGAGTCGAGTCCCAACTACAAATCCACATCCAAATAGACGCTGATTTTGTTCCCGGTAGCAGTCGCCGTAGTATATATCACAGTTGTTCATTTTGCGTAGGCCCGGACCATCCCATCGCATTTCTTGGATGGCAGTTATATCTGCTTTATAGCAGTCAAGGGCTTCCGCTAGTTGTTCGGCTGCACGTGGCCTGTTAAGGGACCTAACATTCCACGTGCAAAACCGAAATTCGTTGTCCTTAAATCGTTTGCGTGGGTCGTCATCATTAATTCCGTCCGTATCCGAGACTTGTTGGTGTTTTCGAACTAGTACTTCTTATGTGCGGGCAGTCACCGAGCAGACCCCAACTGGGGCAGTCTTTAGTTTAACTCTAAGACGAAGAGCCGGCCAAACCGCTCCTATAGGCCTGGGCTGCGAATATGTCGTAGTAGCCCTATAAGGTGTTCACTAAGTAGTTCATCCTGACTGGAACTGTAGACGCCACCGTTGATTCCATCATGGGAGTTCTTCCGATGCCGCCTGTTGAAAAGGAGGCATGCCTTAGTGGACGCATATCTCCTCCTCCTCTCTCTCTTTGCTGCCGCCAACAACTTCCCACTGGGGTTGGAACCCAATCTTCGGTCGAAGTTACTAGGCACCCGATGTTCACCACGGGGAGGTGGAGAGTAGGAGTTAATAGACAGAGGTTTCAGTGAACGCTTGTGTCCACTTGAATGCACATATCTACCCTTCGAAAATCGTCAATATATATTGTCAATTACAAATTATTTCCAAAATGCAACAGTCAGTCAAAAGACTCTTTTGTAAAACTCTTGTAACGAACAAAAAAATAATGCAAACTAAAAATTAGTTCAAACAAATTTAATTCTGCATTTAGGACGTTGCTTAAAATTTAGGTACTAATTCATACAAAACTAAAAATCCAATCAAGCCTTATCATTCCATCGAATCATCGAAATTATATTGAAATTGAAACACTCATCGATTGCGTCTTTTTCAAATCAAAACACCCCACTTGAGCTAATGTTCGAGCATTTCAAAAAATCCATTTAGAACTTCCGCACTAAAAAAGAACCCATTCGATTTTATAAACAAAAAAAGAACTTCTTGAAATTTCGATAACATTCCTTCTTCCACTTATTCGAAAAAATGTGAATTATTTCCTTTGATCATTCTCAAGTGTTAGTGTGATGATGCCGAGTCCAGAGCGAGCGGTTGAGGATCATCGTCGTCAATGAAAATGAAAACAAAAACGTAAATCAATTAAACAAATGAACGCAATAAAATAAAAAAAAAACATTCATTTAATTCCATAAAATACTGGCTAGAGGTCAATCGCTGACTTATGCAAAGTAAGTCTCACATTATTTTGAATATTGACTGCGACTTGACTGACTGGCTGTTGAATGGCGGGCGGACAGCGGAGTAGAAGCGATGATCGGAGTTCAGCTTCGTCGAACACCGACGACAACAGGCAGCAGCGGCACCCAGTTTAATAATTGCCATCGATCAACTTCTTATTGTGGAATTAAGATCCATAAAATTGTTAACACGTCCGTTAAGTTAAATGATTTTGCAAAAATTAAACAAAAAAAGGTAACAACAAAACACCTAGAACCATTCAGAAGGTTAAGTTGACAGAGAGGAGAGGTTAAGAATGTCAGGGCAGGGTAAGCGCAAACTGTTATACCGACGGAAAACATTTAATTAGCGTGTCATGCGCGCGAAGAGAGTTAGCGCGGCGATAAATTTTTTAAATCTGTGCCAATAACTAATCCAAAGGCGTTGTGTCGCTTCGTCGTCATCGTCGAGCTGCCGAGTCTATGCCAACAAATCTTACAGAGTGTCTGTCAGTAAGTTGTGATTGGCAATTAGCATCGGTTAACTTTGCAATTCAAAACTCGATTGAATGACTTGTTGATTATGAATTTAAATTACACACTCTTAAATGATGTATCACACGGTTCAAAAAGCATTCTGTCACTCACTGTACACACTTTTTTTTGACATAGAAATAAATTGCAAAATTGGTTTCATAATTCCCACTTAATTGGCCCACCCATATGAGTGCTATTAGACCAAAGGTGGGTTGAAAAGCCTTCAGTGATTGGAAACCGACTTCCTGCGCGTGTGAGAAATGTTAATCCGTTCCGGCAAATGGAAAATTGAATTCCATTTTTGTTTGGGAATGAGATTCTTGTAAGGAGTTGACAGCCGTTCGCACAAAGCTCGGTTAAATTGGCTGATGTTGAAGGTTGTCGTTTTTCCTTGTGAATCCAGGACTAGCAATGTTCTACGCAATGTGAATATTAAGCATCCGTATTACAGCACAGAATGTCTAAATTTAGATGTCAGTTTCGATGAAACAACATCAAATGATTTTCCTAAGAAAGATAAGTCGGAGCCGGAGCTACCGAATAACCAATAAAATGATACAATGTTGCTTTGTCGCTCGGCGTCTATGGACTTTGCAGTTAATGACGCATGACTCCTTGCAATTGCAGGAAATGTAAAAACTTCCATAAAACCTTTTGGCGCTATCCTCAATTTCTTGATAATTGAGCATGAATCTGGGCGTATGTTGCAAGATGCAACATAATGTTGCACTTTGATGAACAACATTGTATATTCAGCTCGAAATTCCCATGTTCGGGTATAACGAAACCAACCCCCTCTGGTGGTCGACATCGACATAAAATATTTTGCAAATGTACAATCGTATTTCCAAGAGTGTATGTATGTATAGTCTGGCAAAAGAAAATCATTAACACTAGGAGATTTCCACACCAGAGCATGTGTTGAGTAAATGCCATCACCGTTCCTTTTTCCATTTCACCATCATCGCATCGGAAAAAGAGAATTCCGGAATGGGGCAATGGGCGTGGGTGGTAAAAGTGGAAAGTGAGTGAAAAGTATGGGCGGCCATGGACATTAACACTGAAATGTGTAAAAGCAATGTCGGAGATATATTTACTGCGAAAAAGGATAACTTACCCCAAAGACTCGAAAACACTCACACAAATGATTTCTATTGGTATTGGTGCGAAAAATTCTTCATCTCATGATGTACGACAGTCGAGTCGGTGGTGAAGATGATGATGACGATGACGATGATGGCAAAAGGGGAGGTTTAGTATGGTGGCTGCGAGCGAAGAGAATAATTGAGTCAAGTGAAAGTTGTTCTTTCCCCAGGATATACACATTTCTATTTACTTTCGAGGAGGTTGTGGGTTCCGCCCTAGCGAAAATATAAAAAATGGCTGGCTGTTTGTGTGAAAGTATTTTTTTTTTGGTTTTTGTATCCTTGGGGATATCCTTCTTCTTCTTGTTCTTGGAATGATTTAGAGAGAAAAATGGAAATTTTGGAGATTTCACAAGAAAATGCGAAGAAGCGACGTTAAAAATGTACGTTCTATGAGTTGGTATGTGTCGATAGTTTGATTTATCTTGTGTGGAAAATGTATTTTTCCTCTGTGAAAATGAATATAGCAGCTTATTACGCAAACATTTTCACATTATTAGGGAAGATTTTATTCAAAAAAAAAAGAAGAGAAATAGTAGGGTTAAACCTCGTTTACTGTGGAAGAAGGTAAGACAGGACTAGGCGTAGGCATGTCTAAGTATGTATGTTTTGTGTGAGTTATTTGCATGCCTAAGTTATACACTTTAACAGTACACAAGTCTTTTTTAGGCTGGATGAATTTGTCAGGCAATAAAGGACGAAAAAACGACTTTGGGCATTTTGGAACAAGGTTTTCTAGTGAATTAATTTTTTAAGGTTTGTAAATTGCATCAGATTCTTTAATGAGAATTGATACTAAACAGTTTCATGAAAAAAGCATTCAAAGAAAGTTGAGAGAATCCTAATCCGTCAACATCGTAGCCATCCTTTGGTGGAAATCTCCAGTTGAGGTCTTCATAGATAGATGACATCCCAAACTAGGTCGTTAGAATTATATTGCATTTTAAATGTCAAAAGGTTGAACGAAAATTCGGTCCATATCCCCCCGGAAGAGAAAACAAGGACGACACAATTTTAAGACTAATTCTTGCTTGTTTTTCTTGGAAAATATTTTCAATGGAAGCCAAAACACTCACTCTTGCATTACTTTTCCTATTGTGTGAAAGTTGCTGGGAAACGTTTAAAATAAAATTTGTTCCTTTGGGTTGAACAGTTTTGTCAATTTTGACAAATGACCAATATTCGAATGGTGTCTTTCTTATTCTTGTTCATTCGCTCCCAACAACACACATGTTTCCCCTCCTTCCCCTCTACAATCTACCCACTTATACAGCTCCCAAACGATTCTCAAGGAGTTGCGACTGTCTGGCGAAAAAATTATTAATACCAAACTCAATCATAGCATTATTAGCCACTGTCAAATAGCCAGCGTGTGATTTTACGCAGCACACCTTTTCCAAATGGCTAAACGATCAGGCCGTTATGGCATTGCGATTTCATGCGACAGTGTCTTGCCTACGACGAATGGTGAGGAAAAGGCGAAAACCAATAAACCCAACAACAAAACCCAAAGAGGAAGACACGCCACTTAAAGGTGTCGCAAGCAACACGATCTCAAACTACAAGTTGAAATCTGAGCAGAGCCCCAGTGTGATGTGATCGCAACCCCCATCCATACGCGACACTTGGTGTAGCGACGCAGAGGCACCGCAACATCGATTTGTGAAATATGGTTAAGACTTTAAATGATTTACGCCTTCCTACAATGCTTTTCGAGGTGTGGCTAAACAAAGTCGTAGAGAAGTAGTCAAGAACTTAATCGGCTTTCCGCACGGGAAATATGAAAACTCATGGCGCAACAAACAAACTGGTGACAGCATGAAGGACAGAGAGTATAGTTCTGGTGTTGGCGTTTTTGTGAGTAAACTGATGCCGGACACCATCGATTGTTTAAGTTTTCATGACCATCTTCCTGGTAATGTTCAGGTACTCGTAACGGATGGGAAACAAGTGATACGTTTATGACACACAGTGGGGTCAAACGCATTTGCTCAACTCCTCCTCAACACGCATCCAACACAGACTATCATGTCTTCTGGTTTCCGGGTAATTAAGTGGCGTCCGAGGAGCCTCGCAACTCGAACGTTCCCCCCCATTGTGCGAAAAAGACTCAAGTGCCAAGTTCCATGGCGCAACAATGATAAATTGGAATCCGTCGTAATTTATTGGATGCGATGTGAGTGTGCGCAACTCATCGTCTCCCCACCTTATAGGCTTCAACTTTATCTATCTTTCGAGGTGTCCGATGCGCAGACTCAAGTCAGCCAGAGTACCATGATATATAGACAACATGATGCGAGTGGGCCTATTTGATGGCTTCTTATTTTAATTAACATGGTGGCTATTAATTAGCTGGGGTGCCTGTACCTGGTCGTGTCGTTTTATTTGGCGATCGTTTACCAGCGTAAGAGAACCCAACGGCGTGATTTTGCTTCACAATATAACGAACAACATTTCAGCCTACTAATTGCTTAAGTTGTTAGACAAACTTAATCTTTTTGGTCGGTATGCTAATAGGACAGAATGCGAGTGAGTGCATGTTGGGGTTTTAAATATAAACTTCGACACATAGGCTGTTACATGGAACGTGCCACAGTTGCTATATAGTTATGTTATGCAGTTAGCTGTCAACTAGTTTACGGGAAAAAGTTATGAAGCTGTAAAAAATGTCTAAGTTGAGGCTGAACATGTTCCTTATGGCATTGGAATGAGCCAACACGGGCTCAGGGTTCAAAGGTTTGACTGCTAGCGCGTTTATCGTTTAAATTCTCAAAAAATTCTTGCTCCACCATAAAATATTCCAGATGTTACATGATTTTTTTCTGCTTAGGGATTAAACGCACCTTCCCAGTTGTTACGAAAAATGCTATTACTTTTGCAGCTCCCACATGTGATGACCATCGCCATTAAAGTAATCCTCATTCGCATAAAGTATATTTAATTTAATTTTTAAATCAAGATTACACTAAAAAAAATATATAAATACCAATGTCTTACTCAAATTTCCAACTAGCCATAAAAATTGTCACATGGACCACGGAATTTTCGTTCCCCAAATGGGAACATAAAACTATGAAATTATGTGCTAAATTTTTAGAGTACATTCCTCTCACCACAACTATGTCATCACTAAGTCGAAAAATAATCCTTTAGGGTGGCTAATTAATTCAAATAAGAAAAATTATGAGCCAACATATGTTTGTCCACTCGAATTTTCGGAGTCTATACTCCCTCGACGACGGGCAGTTGAACCGAAGTCGCCATAAAAATATGAAAATATTAAAGCCTAAGCTGAGTTTTATGGCCACTAAAATTTACACCTGAACGCATTATAATAAAATGGCATTGAGGTGCCAAACCTGGTGAGAATAAAAACCCGTAACCAATCCTTAAGAAAGCCATTCGCCATTGAGCACAATGCAAAAGGCATTAGACAAATTAGGTATACTCGACTAAGTACACAGGGTAGGGCGTAAATAGCCTCTTGGATTGACTTTCCCAAGGTGTTGGACCACCTCAATGAGGCACGGTTTTGATGTTTGTGTTTTGTTGTGCAAAATCGTAACTGCCTCACGGAAAACCTCTTGCCACGATGACGATATCCAGACTTCTGCAACTAAATCTGCTGCATCAGCTTGAGGGGAACGTGAACTGCACTTCAACATAAATCCGGACAATGCAACATCTCAATTTACAGCGGCAGAAACTTAAGACTTTGGAACTTGCACCCCGAACTTAAGTACAGACACAAAATGAAAGAAAATAAGAACAACATCCTCCTTCTTCTTATATTAAGGACAGGAGAAGCGATGGAGACGACGGCGACGTGTGAGCTGGTTGAGTTGAGATCACAAAGGGCGAGTGAAACGCATCCTTTGTGTCATTATCCCTTTCAATCCGATGAAATGCCAGTGCCCGTGGGTAATTTGATATCAGACACTTGACGGCGCAGTGGCGGCTGCACATATCTATACATATAGCAAGTCCGATGATGCCTAATAAAGACCTTCTCCGGATCAACAGCCATCTCTCTTCGTGTTGTAGGTAGTTGCATCAAATCCCAAAGTTCTTGTGTTGTTTTGGAGAGACGGGAAGCCCCGTCTTCCTGCTATATGGTCCTTGACTGGGAGGAAATCATTGGTATAATTAAGATAAGATACTTCCACCACTTCAATTGGACACTGTTTCTCCCTTGTCTTCGTGTTTTTTTTTCTCTCTGTTTGTTGTGTCCAACTCGACTCGCATCTAAGCCGGCTCAAGCAGAATGGGGTTTTATCATGCAAGAGGCATTTCGCCTCCAGAACCCACAGACAGAAAGATGATAGTGTACATGTACACAGTGTTTTGTGGGGAGGATAATTATTTCGTGGCACGAGATTGAAAGACACTTTAAGAATTTGAATTTTGTATACATTACCAGGCTCTATACTCCTTTCTTACATAAACAATGTCTCACATGTGTGGTGCAGGAAGAAAAAGGTGTCTCACTCTGACAAACAAGTCAGCAACACTCATCCATCTGTCAAAACTTTCTTAAAACCACATTTTGATGGATGTCAAAAATGAAAGATGGTCTTAAAATTTCAATTTGGGGTTGTGGTGTGAAATATTAATTTTTAAGATGCCGGAAGGATGTTCTTAAGAGAAACTGTAAATTGGGGAATAAATACACTTAAATGACCACGCAAAAGGGTTCGTATTTCTGCATATCAAAATTCATTTTCTTACGTCTTAAGAAACAGTTACGTGATACAAAGAACACCAAAGCTGCCTAGTCGAAAAATTGGCAAACATGACACCATTTTTTTCGCATTCAGCATACTTAACATAGAACAGAATAAGTGAGATATTTTTCGGACGGAAGTAACATTCCTTTAAAGTGCTAGTCAATATGTGTGAAACCGGAAGTAAAAAAGAAGTATTTGGAAATTGGAAACCTGAATTTGAGAGTCGAAAACCGGAAATTGGAAGTAGGAAACCGGAAATCGGAAACAGGAAACCGGAAATCGGTAACAGGAAACCGGAAATCGGAAACAGGAAACTGGAAATAGTTGACCGGAAGTTCTGTTTTGAATTCGAAAAAGAAAAAGAAAACGTCAACGAAAGAGAATAAGTCTTATTTCTATCGACGTGTTTGAATCTGTTTGTCTGCATGCTCTGCAATTGGATTGGTTTAATGATGATTAAGTAGAGATACTAGACGTCTATTCAACTAGAATAACATTTTTGTTTCAGCGATAGTTTTGTCTAATGTCAACATGCCCACTAAGAGTATCCTTCATGCGTTCTTCTTCAATAATTGTGAATAAAACATTCATATAAGGGCATTCGACAGTTTCGTGTGTCAACCTACTTACTTCGAATTGAATTCCTTAGCTCAAAGCATTCACGTACAACTACTTACCATATCGTCGATAAAACACAACTCACTGATTTAATTGAATTAAATTGGAATGCGGCGACGAGTTTAAGTTGATTGGGGGCAACGCAAAAATCACATTTGTCACGAAAGTCCCATCAGTGTCGTTCCGATGTCCATAGTCCGAGAACAACCTACCAATTGAATGGAAATAGAAACCCTGATGACTTTTTTTTTTCGGTGACAAATTGCACTTAATGACATCAAATTGAAATGAGTTGACTCTACATAGTGATGGAAGTCGTCGGAGTTGGAACTGAAAACAAACAAAGACACAGTCGTTTCAATTGTTCCCTCTGCATTTAGATTGATGCAAGTTCGTGTAGGGTTTTTGTTTGCTTTTCTGACATTATACAAAGTTGAAACGCAATGGAGAATTACCCAAAAAGCCCTCATGAAGGTGATCTTATGTGTGTTTTCTGCGATGAACTTTTAATGCGTTCAATTTTTTAGTAGCGAGCGAGTAGAAAATGTGCAGCCTAATTGAGCTGCAATTTGATGAACAAACAAATGACACTTGTCAGTGAAGAAATTGAAATCCAATGAGATTTGCATGAGTCAATTGAATTTGGCTGTTTCAGTGCTGCCAACGCACCTCTAAAAATCGTTGAAACCTTCGACAGTTTTTTTCTCGTTGGTGTCGATTCCTAATTAATTTAAAAAATCCTCCCGACACTTCCTCCATCTAAGCTCTTCTAGAGGATGTTCCGCCTTAGGCCCCCAAGGCCTTCTGGAATGACCACCCTAATTGGCCCAAATCGAACATGTTCGCCAATTAGCTTAAATTATATATCCCCGATACGATATCAGATTTCTGATATATCCAGCTTATTTAACATATTTTCCCGATATCAGTGAAATGACACCCATGGAACATGTACTCCATCGAATGGCCATTAAAGACTCCGTCGCCATCAACAATCTTTGTATATTTCGAGACTGTCGGGGCAGCGGGTTCGGGGATGTTTATATGAATCTCTCGAAAGGTAACCGGATAGCTTGTTGTTGCTGCGGCCATCATTTTGTGACTGTCTAGGTTCCTTATCCATGGCCTTATCTCTGTTGATCGTTGAATTCTGTTAATTTTATGATGTGCGATGATTTGCGTCGTTTTACTTAATGACCATTGTCCGGCCTCGTGTTCGGAATTTCGATTTGACTCCAAAAATGCAAATCCATTTCAATGTTGTTGATTGTCTGTTGAAGTCATTAAAGAATCGAATTTTATTTTCTTACAAGACACACAATCTCTCTTTTGAGTGTCTGACTGACATGACAGTGACATGACAAAGACAGTGTTTTGGCATTGTTTCATCCCACAAGACAGTCGTTTTCATTTTGTTGGCATAATGGACAAGGCGGCAAACATATTTCGGAATGACACCGCGACGAGACAGATCGACCGCGAGACGGTTGGAGCTACCTATTGACGACGAAAAGACTTGTTGTATAGGAAACGATATCAAATTTTTACCACTCCATTCAGTTTTGAATAAATTTTTGGATATTGGAAGCAAGACGAACCGCACCGACCAACATGATGGCATGATGAGTCTGGAGACATTTAATTCTCATGTATCTGAAATATGTTTACAGATTATTTTGACTCTTGTTAGGCAATAATTATTGTCCGTTAAGATGGATAGATAAAAGCGTAGCAGTGGTGGGGCTGCTGTCCAGATACGGGACCGCTTTGCTCTCGGTTCGGATGATAAACGATTTGTATGCTAATAAAATTGAGTATTTTGATGTTTTGAATATAATTTATGAAGTGAATGGTTTGACCCGTTTGGTGGTGGTCTCTGATGAGCGAGAGAAAGATGTCTGTGGAGCATTTTAAGTGATGATGATGATGTTTTTGTGGTGAGGGGGCTATTTATTAAGTAATTTTTGGGCGAAAAAGTGTGTATTCGACTGGGTTTTGAGAATTGTTTGTAACTGAATAATGTTTTCTTAATTTTGATTGTTGTTGCTATCGCTGGATAAGAAAATTACAGTGGGGAATAGCAAACAAAGCGTCGAAAAGGGCAAAAAATTGAGCAAAAATTGAGCAAAAACTGAGCAAAAACTGAGCAAAAACTGAGCAAAAATTGAGCAAAAACTGAATTAAAACTGAGCAAAAATGAGCTTCAGTTAAAAAGCTTAAAACAGCAGTAATCAAAAGCCAAAAAAATGTATTTACAAAATTGGCAAAAAATTGAGCAAAAACTGAGCAAAAATTGAGCAAAAACTGAGCAAAATTTAGCTTTCGTAAAAAAGCTTAAAAGAGCTGTAATCAAAAGCAAAAAAAAGTATTTAGAGAATGTCTTGAGGAGCACACTATTTTTTAATTTTTTCATCTAACATTTCAAATGGAGGAGGAAGCCTGAAACAAGTTTAAAAAGTTAGGTGCGTCAAGAAATGCATGAGAATGCACGAGATCGAGTCACAGCGTCGTTTAACCTGAAGCAGAACTTGTTCGAGACCAAATTGTTGACAAACAAATCCACATGGATGCCTTCCAATAAAAAAATATCCTCCAGCCATTAAAAAGTCTCACAAATAACCATTCAATATTTTAATCAACGAAGGTGAGAATGGAGAACCCTCATTTAATTGCCATCAACAATACATTTGCAAAATTTATGCGTTCTATTAAACAGAAACTTTATTCCTCTCTTATCTCAACAGCTGTTTAATTAGCAAAACATCATTCAGCTCCGTGTTGCGTGCTATTTCGAAGACACTTTAGAGCACCTACTTAAATAAACAACAATTTATTCGACATCGACCAAGGCTGTCGATTTGGACTTCATCATGAAACCGTATAAAATACTGTCTCACCGGACCTAGTTGGGCCGATCTGACGAAGGCAATAATCGATTTTGACATTTTGCAAATATTGCAACTAACAACTCTTAATCGCAGACGAAAACACATGTCCTTCACGACGAGCGAAGACGACCGCGACGACGCAACGACGAACGGGTTCTGGATTGGTAGCATCCACAGCCCTCAACACATTCATTCGGAGAATCAGCACTTGAATTTACAGCCTAATTAATGACAACACTCGATTCGTTTGACTTCTCAGAACGAAACGAAACGAAATCCAAAGGAAACGGTGCATGATGCACATCCAGGCATATCATGCACCTTACGAGACGACCAGCAAAGGATACAAATCGTTTTCTGTGTTTATTATTTTTCTCCTGATGGACAATAAGCACCTGTATTGGTGTTTGTAACCTGAACTGGCTATGGGACCAGTGTCTGTGAGTAATCACCTCGGATCGATTGATTTATTGATTCATCAAAAAACTTGCGGCCGAGCGCATCAGGAAGAAGAACGAAGACGAATCCACGTCTGACTCTAACAACCGATGAAATATCGTCTCCGCAGGTGGCTTCCGCATAAATCACCCCCAAAAGCCAGTCCGATAGGCAGTCGAGTGGCCAACGGACGACGAAACATCAGTCCAGGACGACTACAGCGATTAACCTTTCGCAGGAATCCAGCAGACGCAATCATCCTGCGTCGACGAAGTTCTATCGAACTCAAAGGTTTCTTCTAATGCTCCGGTGCTGATTGAACGATTGCTGCCAATGAGCGCCAGCAGGGGCATCCATCATTTCCGAATGATGGTTCCAAATCGAATGTTTTCCAGCTTGTCCCGTTCTCAGGGTGCGCTTTTTCATGTCCATTTGAATTTTATATATTTTTTTTTTATCTATTCGAGTCGTTGTTAATTTTTCTAAGACTAAGACATCAAACTTGGAGAAGCGTAATCATTAAAAATTATTATCGATCGATAGAGGAGTCTTCTGCTGTTGCTGCTGCTGCTGCTGGTGCAGTTGACACACTCCAATCGCGCTAAGAATAATGAGCTGGCGAAGAAGATTAATCGATTTGGTCATGAGGTGACTTTTGAGCGTCGTCTTGGACCAAATGGTCATCAGTAAACAACAACGACGACGCACCGGAGAGAGATAGAGAACCTATACAGTGGGTCAGAGTTTCTAATAAATGATTTTTGAATTATAATCGTTTATTTTTTTCATAGCTTGGAATTTTCCAAGACGCATTGCGATTCGTTACGGTTGCATGGGTGCATTTTGATGGAATTTATTAAAACATTAAATTAACTGTTAATGATTATGTTTGGTTACGATTACGGGTTTGTCTATGGTTATAATTGATACAACAAGGCAAATGCGTTTGTTCTACTTTGGCGTTGGGAATAGGGCGTGAACGGAGGGATTTATTCAAATTCGATGCGGAAGACTTATTGGATTTTGATTTATTTGTTCTTGGTGGTAGATAGTGCATGTAGGGAAAGCCACACAGACATTTTTAGAGAACAAAAGTGACCATGTGAGACATGGTACATGATTTATTTCCACGCAGTCTTGGGGCTAGATTTTTGAGAGGTGTTTGCTTGGTGGAGTTAAATCAAATCAAGCTTGAGCCGAGTTTGTCCCTGAATTTTAAATTTAAACTTCATGCATGTTTTTCCCACGGTAGATTTAAGAAAACGACAACGGGTTCAGGGTGATCGATTTTGCTCCCGACAACGGGCATCAAGTATCGAGGACCAGTGGCAACATTGCCAGAAAGCAGTTAGAGAAAAACCGCCTCTAATGTGCTAGGCTTCATGTAGCCACGAAAGCGTAAACCCTGGTTTTAAGAAAAATGTAGGCAGGAACATGCAGCCATGCAGCAGGATTTCAAGCGGCGCGTGCTGGATAGATGAACAAGAGCTGCTCGTGAGCTCTACGAGCAAAAGAGGAGAGAGAGGAACGCCGGCTTCTCTGAAGAAAAATGAGGGAGCATGAGAAGCATTAGATCGAGGAAGTAAAACAGCTGGCTCCAGGTCATCGAGCAAGAACCGATGTCGGCAGGATAAACAAGGGAACATCAAAGTAGAATCGCAGTCAATACTGGAATTTGGAAAAACAACTTCTGTAGACTGTTTAACGGCGACGACGAACGAAATCCCAATCTTATTGATGGGGATCAATGTGGCTTTAGACCAGGAAAGTCAACAACCGACCAAATTTTCACTTTGCCTCAGATCCTGAAAAAAAAACATATGAACTCCAAATCGATAACCACGACCTTTTCATCGTTTCTACAACTAGTTTAGTTTTGGCATCCCTGCCAAGCTCGTTCGGTTGTGCGCAATGACGATGGCGGCCATAATTGTTGACAATGAACTTACAGAATCTCTCGATGTCAAAAACGAATTCAGACAAGGCAATGCACTGTCATGCGATTTCTTTAACATCTGTCTTGAGAAGAAGCAAGACTCCACCGTCAACACCATCAGAGGCACTATCCAAAAAAATTTTGTTCAACTTCTCGCGTACGCCGCCCGATGATATTGATACAGTGGGAAGAACAATGTGATGTTAATGGGACCTTCGTGAGAATTGAGACTGAAGCTGCAAAATTGAGTTAAGTGGTAAATGAAGTATATGCTGTCTTCGAAGAAGGACGCTTTACTCCGTTGCCTCGGACAGAATGTCATAATAGACGCATGTTACTTCGAGGTAGAAAGGAGTTTGTCTGCCTATAGGCATGCTACTCGCTGTTTCTTTGGGCTAAGAAAGCGAATGAGTGGTAAAGCCTTCTCTCCACATCAACTAAGGTAAGACTATGGTGGTTTAGGCTGTTTCGAGAGGAAAGTTCTTCGGTTCATCTTTGGCCCCATGTGCATTGATGGGATGGATGAATGGAGAAGAAGATTCAACAGCGAACTTTATGGGTTTTACAACGATACGGACCTAGCCAGAAGGGTCAACGTAAAGAGACTCAGGCGGGTCGGCCATTTAGAGCGGATGGACACCAATACTCCGGCCCGGAAAGCCTTCGACACTGTTCCCTAGGCACGTAGAAGTAGAGGAAGACCGCTACTCAGGTGGCGCATCCAAGTGAAAGAGGACCTCAATAAATGTGAAGTGCAAAAATGGACACAGCTGGCTAGAGACCGAGCTGGCTGGCGGAGAGTGTTGGTTGAAACCCAAGTCCACAACGGAATGTAGCACCACTTTAATTAGTAGCCTTAAAGAAAATTCTTGCGCAGAATAGTTGGCCCCGTTCGTGAGGCAGGACGATTCCGAATATGAAATAATCGTCACCTTTATCTAGTCTTCCGCTGAGAAGATGTTATAACAAAAATTAACGGCATCTGGAGATCCCGTAGGAGCGAAGATCCACCGGCCCTACAGTCCTTTCCTGTACCATTTCATGTTAGGAGACAGCGTAGTGGACCAAACTATTCAAAACCACTTGAGCGCATGAATATTATCAACACAAATCCTCGTGGACTTTTATGTCAGTTTAGACATTTCCCTCAATCCCATAAATTTTTCTGCTTTTTTTTGTGTAGAAAAATCCATATTTATAAACGCAGAGATTATTGGAGTTATTAATTGCCGTTTTTTCTATTCAATAGTCTGATCGAGGCTCGATGGAAATTTCGCATTGTAAACAAATCACCCGCGTCGCTTTACATCATTGGTTTCAATTCGAAACTCACCCTCACCCGCTCCCCATTCTAATTCTAACTGTCGAGCATTGGGAAAGCTAGGAGGACAATAAAAATCTGTCATTGATTTGACTATCATGGATTATAACTGACTCTGGAATGACCACCGATACTAAATATGTCTCACTTCCAGTCCATCGCGTTTAAATTGATTCAAATCGATGTTTTGGTCAGTACCGATATTTTTATTCCTTCCCACCCATCCAACAACGCACGTCGGTCGTCCACAGAAAAAATCCTTGAAAATATAAATTGATTATTTTTAGTAACAATTCATGGATTTATTTACACGAGTTTTATGTACTTTTGGCCTGAATGCATTTTATTTATCGACTTTGCGGTATTGGTGACCATTCGATGAGCACCGCTCATTCATAAATCACAAGAGGGCAGAGCCGTACATCTATTTTGGCAATTTTGATCAAATTTACTAGATGCGCATGCAACCACTGCCGCCATTGACTCATCGTTCGTCCTGGTCCGGTCGTCGTCCTGCCACCGAACATTGTAAATAATTCCCCAAACTCTCTATCTGAATGTCCTGATGGCTGGATCGCAATTCGACAACAAAATTTACGCGAATGAGGTTTGCCTGTGACATTTTTATGCGTGGGAGCGAGATACTTTGTTTTATGAGGTCGCGCCGGCAGTGATGAGATTTATACCCTCGGTTTTGGATCCTCTTCAATCTTAATTTTCTATGCCATTTAATTGCGCGCGGAGAATTGGTGTGTGGTGTTGGACGAGCTCCAGAGACCACAACGTCGTCGTCTCGTCATCGTCGGTGTTGCAGAGTGAATGACAGTAGCCATAGCAACACTCAAATAATGACATTTACAATGACACATAATAACGATAAAATATCACGCCTTCTCTCCCTGCTTCAGACAGAGCCGAGACGTGAACAATCAGCATGCGGACCGACGACCGGCGACCCTAAAACTGATTGTAAATCTTTGAACCGAAGAATTCGCGAAACACGAAATTGACATCTGGCCAGCTACTGTCTTGAACACTTTGTTTTCAACCCAAAGACCGCCATAGCAGCGGAAAACATTCACTGACTTTGTGAACTATACAACTCTACTGCATACCTTGCCTTGCCACCAGCTACCGTCTAAATTATGTTCGAAATGAAATTTGCATTTTCCAATCAACGCCTTCGGGCGGCTTCGAGTTTCACGCGAGACAATGGTATACTCCGCGAAATCCGGTTCGCTCAAAACACTGTGTAATTATTTTTTGCTGGATGAATTCCTGGGCAGGAGTCACATCATAAGCACAGATTCACTTCTTTCAGCATCGCTAATAAGCCCCGGGGGCTGTGATGAAATTATGCCATCAACCTCGATCAAAGCACAAAACGCGCTCTGCTAAAACTCGCTCAGACGATCTCTGTAATGCTACAGATGAAAGCGCGCATCGCAGAGTTCGCCATCACATTATCCACGCTCTAAATAATTCTCCGCATGTCTGATAATGGGCACCTTTGGCTACCCAAAAACAAAAATATAGAAGGAGTCGTCCATCGTATAGTCGTCACTTGCAACGCAACGTCGCTCGTCGTCGTCGCCGTCGTCGAGTCATGCCTGATTCAAAGGACGACTGGTTGCAACAGCCCCGCTAGCTATGGTAGAACTTGCTCAAACGGTGGCGCAACCAAACCACACCGCTGGCTGCCGACGCAAGAAAATTCTCCACAAGAAATATGGAGGCTTGGCCCGTTGATGCTATTACACTGTAATATTCACACTTTTCGAGGTGAGAAAATTGCTGGCTATTAAAAAATCATATAAGCTGGACGGGTTGCTTTTGATGTTTTTTTTTTCTTCGTGTTTTTGTTGCTGTGCATAATCGGCCGCGGATATTTTTAGATCCCGATAGAACAAGGGCTTCGCTCCAGTTCGATGTTATTGAAGACGATCTAATTTCCAGGAGAAGGCCATACGGCGAGCGATTCGACAAGATAACGCTATCGAGAAATTAAAATTTTTGCTGAAATTAATCTTTTTTGAAGGCAAGTGAGGTCGAGGAGGTTTGTAATAATGATGTTCGGGCTAAAAGAGAGGTGGGACCGGTGATGAATAATTGTGATTTCGATTGGAAAGTTCGGAAATTCGCAGTGGTTTTGTTTTTGAAACCTAAATTTTTCCCAATTTTATTGATTTTCTAAATCATTTTCTTCCTTGGGTTCAGGATTCCTACTTTAAATGGGAGTGTGTTGTGTTGTGGTAGCAAGCACCTGGTTCCCTCATCTCAACATCCATAAAGGTACATGGAGATCTCCTGATCAATCAACCGTCAACCAGATTGATCACATTGCGATCGACGGAAGGCACTTGTCCAGCATTTTAGATGTTCGAACTTTCCGAGGAGCTAACATCGACTCGGACCACTACCTCGTCGTAGCCAAGGTAGTGCTACGAATATCCCGACAACGGCCAAAACAAGGAAATGCTGCAAGAAAATTCGACGTCGGACGGCTACAATCGCAAGAGATCGCCAGATCATTCTCTGATCGAGTGTCAAGTAACCTCTTAAGGAGTCCTATGCCGCCAACATCAAGTATCGAAGACCAGTGGCAACATTGCCAGAGAGCAGTTAGAGATGCCGCCTCTAATGTGCTGGGTTTCACACAGCCACCAAAACGAAACCCCTGGTTTGATGAAGAATGCAGGCAGGCCCATGCAGCCAAGCAGGAGGCATACAAAGCGGCGCTGCATAGAAGGACAAGAGCTGCTCGTGAGCTCTACGAGCAAAAGAGGAGAGAGGAACGCCGGCTTCTCAGGAGGAAAAAGAGAGAGCATGAGAAGCGTCAGATCGAGGATGTTGAGAGAGCCAACAGCAGGAATGAAGTTCGGAGGTTTTACCGAAAGGTTAAACAGCTGGCTCAAGGTCATCGAGCAAGAACCGATGCCTGCAGAGATAAACAAGGGAACATCATAGTAGAATCGCAGTCAATGCTGGGGATTTGGAAAGACCACTTCTGTAGATTGTATAACGGCGACGACGAACAAAATACCGCCGTCAGACAGGAGCCTTTCATCGGACACGATGATAGCCAACAATTCCGTGAACCCGACCTAGAAGAAGTGAAAACCGCAATATCACGGCTGAAATCCAACAAAGCCGCTGGAGCAGATGGACTAGCTGCTGAGTTGTTCAAAGCAGCAGGCGACGAGCTAGATAGGAGCATGCACCAAATCATCTGTAAGATATGGTCAGAGGAATGCATGCCCGATGAATGGAACCTCAGCATTGTTTGCCCGATCCTGAAAAAGGGAGATCCTCTAAACTGCGCCAACTATAGAGGAATAAGTCTACTAAACATCGCCTACAAGATCCTCTCTGCCGTAATATGTGAACGTCTGAAGCCTTTCGTCAACAATCTGATTGGTCCTTATCAATGTGGCTTCAGGCCAGGAAAGTCAACCATCGACCAAATTTTCACGTTGCGGCAGATCCTGGAAAAGACCTATGAACTCCAAATCGATACCCACCACCTTTTCATCGATTTTAAGGCCGCGTATGACAGCATCTACAGAGACGAACTGTACAAAGCTATGTCTAGTTTTGGCGTCCCTGCCAAGCTCGTTCGCTTGTGCAAAATGACGATGGAGAACTCACGCTGCTCCATCAAGGTTGGCAACGAGCTCACGGAATCTTTCGACGTCAAAAAAGGATTCAGACAAGGCGATGCACTGTCATGCGATTTCTTTAACATCGTTCTTGAGAAGATAGTGCAGAACTCCAACGTCAACACCAGAGGCACTATCTTCCAAAAATCTGTTCAACTTCTCGCGTACGCCGATGATATTGATATAATGGAAGAACACAGCGTGATGTCAATGGCGCCTTTGTGAGAATTGAGACAGAAGCGGCAAAAATGGGTTTAGCGGTAAATGAGGGAAAAACGAAGTATATGCTGTCTTCGAGGAAGGACACCCAACACCGACGGCTCGGCAGAACGTCACAATAGACGCTATAACTTCGAGGTAGTAGAGGAGTTTGTCTACCTAGGCTCCGCTATAAACACGGCAATAACACCAGCGCCGAGATCAGACGAAGAATAACTCTTGCTAATCGCTGTTTCTTTGGGCTTAGAAAGCAATTGAGTGGAAAAGCCCTCTCTCGAGCAACTAAGGTAAAACTGTACAACACACTCATCATCCCAGTCCTGCTGTATGGTGCAGAAGCATGGACCCTGACAAAATCGGATGAAAGTGCCTTAGGCTGTTTCGAGAGGAAAGTTCTTCGGGTCATCTTTGGCCCCGTGTGCATTGAAGGGGAATGGCGAAGAAGATACAACAGCGAACTTTACGGGTTGTACAACGACATGGACCTAGCCAGAAGGGTCAAGGTCCAGAGACTCAGATGGCTCGGTCATTTAGAGCGAATGGACACCAATGCTCCGGCCCGGAAAGCCTTCGACACTTTTCCCGAGGGACGTAGGAGGAGAGGAAGACCGCGACTCAGGTGGCGCACTCAAGTGGAAGAGGACCTCAATCAACTTGGAGTGCAAAACTGGAGACGACTAGCTAAGGACCGAGCTAGCTGGCGGAGACTGTTGATTGAGGCCCAAGTCCACAACAGACTGTAGCGCCACCTTAAGTAAGTAGGTAAGTGTTGTTCAAGAAATTCTCTAAGAACTGGTGAAACTCGCAATGGGTACCTTAGCTGAAAGTTTCGACTGTAACAATCGTCAATATTATCCATAGTTTCTGTTTCTTTATGTCAACTCCGAGTATAGGTTCGAGCACTTTTCCAGGAGACTCTTAATTAGTATGAGTGGATCGTATAACTCTAATAACACCCACTCACAATTATCCCACCCATTTGAATTGTGAAACATTGCACCATCATCGAAACGCACACGTGTTGATCACACGTCAAGTGTCAAGTGAATTACATCGAAAGGTATAACCTCCACCACCACTCTTCGACACCAACACCTTCATCAAGTACTATAAAAGTGTCTTCCGCACTCTCCCATTTTGCACGTGCATCTCACATATCGTTCCTTATCCCAGGAGAATATCTCGTAAAACCAAACACAAATTTATTGTTATCGATTGAAGACAAAACTAGCAGAATTCCACAGAATGGTGTATGCTCCTTCTGGTGGACAGACAATCACACACTCGAGCATCATTAATCAAAACCTGCAGCGCCGCGTATAAGTTAGTATATGAATCTCCTAACCTGCATCTGCATCAGCAGCGCCACCATGTCAAATTGAATTGATGAAGTTACCTGATTCCTTCATGTCAAAATCTCAAAAAAACATTCAAATTCGATATGATACCCGCCCAATTGGATTGACGTACGATTGATGGTCTTTTGATTGTTCGTTTTGATCACTTTCGAGTGTTTGTTGGGCGCCATTTGTAATCAAGTGATTATGTAATCCTCTCTGTTGCTTTTACCGATCACCAAAAATAACTCGCTCTGACAACTTGATGGCTTTTGCCAAATTCCTTACCGCCACGATGGAGCTGGCTTAGTGCCATGATGCATTCCGAGCTCGAACAGAATCCAATTAACGGATTCACACCAAATTCCTGTTCATTCGAACAAAAGTCAAAGCAAAGGCAAAAAGGAGACTGTCAAAGGTGAATCTCTGCGTCACAAAAGAGTGTCTCATCCCCATGTACCAACTAGTTGAATGTTTCAATTGACAAACCCCAAGAGACTTGAATTCTTAATGAAAAATATCTCCGCAAGAGCATCGAATGGAAATGAAGTGATCCTAATTAAATGGTTGTCAAAGTCGCGAGCAACATCACAGTTTCACAGCTCGGGCCACACGCACATTTTTTCCTCATTCATTGGTAAGTTTGACATCACGATCACTGCCACAAGCGATCGGTATAGTGGCGCGGTTCGTGTTCGTTCGTGCGCAGGTTTTTCTATTTTGAGAAGTTGACATCTCTTCTCGATGCAACAAGACTATACACCATCTCAGATTTATTGTCACTCAATGCAGCAAACATGAATGATCGTTGCGTAATTAGAGGATCATCTGTTCAAATCCCAAATCCCAGCGATCCAGAATGAAGAATGAGCAAATATAGCATCTCACTCATAGATTTCTCTGTTTTTATGCTGGTTATCTTGTTGCAGTAATTTGACGTTTTGTGGTTAAGTGTCAACGATGACAATGTTAAATGTCAAACTAGATCATTGTGTTGTGTTTGTTGTTTTTGTCAAACATGATCGAGCGACAGCTGCTGCTCTTTTCTGCATTTCTTGTCGAATGTCAATGTGGTTGGTCGGACTGGTCGCACAGAGGTGGTTGGTTATTATTTTGTTATTGTGGCTTTTTGGGTTGTTAATATTTGACACGAGCATTTAATAGGCAATCAATTTGTGTCAAAATTCCTTTTGTCGCCGGATGATTGACAGAATTAGAATTGTCATTGTCGTTTGGTTTAGTGTGATTGATAGAGACGGAAGAAGGAAAAATGGTGAAAATAATGCAAACCCAATTATCTTCTTTTATTGTGAGTTTCATCTTTGCCAAAAGAGGAGGGACGGTTAATCAAATATGGAAATATGAAATCGGGAATTTTGAATATTTGATTAGTTTTGAATGAAATAAGGTTTTGACGCATTGAAAAGATTTTTGTCGAAGTTCTAAAATGTCCACAAAATGACCCTTATAAAAGGTGATTTTTTAAGAGGTTTAGAAAAAATGAATGAAATATTTATTTGAATCGATAGTTTGAACCTTGCAATTTAATGTTTAAGGATAATTTCATGCAAATGTTGACCGCGGCTGCGTCTCAGGTAGCCCATCCGCTGAGTCCAATTTTGGCATACTCTTTCACACATATCGGCCGGTATCTCACGAATGAATGCATGGATGTTGGCTTCCAGTGCGTCAATGGAAGCAGGCTTGTCCCTATAGACATTAGCCTTGACATACCCCCACAAAAAATAGTCTAATGGTGTCAAATCGCACGATCTAGGCGGCCAATTGACCGGCCCGAAACGTGAAATTAACTGTTCACCAAACTCGCCTCGCAATTGCACCATTGTTTTGCGTGCTGTGTGGCATGTGGCACCGTCTTGTTGAAACCACATATCATGCAAGTCATGAACTTCCATTTCGGGCAAAAAAAAATTTGTTATCATCGCCTAACTGCTGGAAACGGCGCCGAATCGACATTTCGCGGTCTTCTTACACAAGCTGATACGGCCGCAATATTTTCTTCACTACGCACAGTACGTAAACGTGTTGGTGTTTAATGTCCAACAAAGTAAATTTGGTGCAAATTTGGTCACAATCTTCCGAATAGACTGGCTCAGAAGGTCGAGAATGCCGACCATAAAATGGAAGCAGCGCGCGATGAACATTTCGAACCGAGCACGAATTTTGATAGTAAAATACAATAATTTGCAAGCGTTGTTCATTTGTAAGACGATCCATGGTTAAATTGCAAACCAAACTGAAGCTGTTTGACAGTGACACAAGGTATTAAACACACGTCAGCTTTCAAAACCAGTGTTGCCAAAACCAAACCAGTTAAAAAATCACCCGTTATATGGAGTCTTTCCATATTCTCAGTTTGACAGCAAGGGTCTATGATAAAACTGACCAGCTAAAGTCCAGCTGCAGGTAATTAATGACAGTCTACGACCTTTCTTAGTCTACCAAATTTATGCAAGCATTACCCATAGAAAACCCACTTAGACAGAAGCTTCTATAGAACCTATGCTGATGGAGTTCTATTACTCCACTCTTTATTGAACAAGAAATAACTTAATCTAACTATAATTATTTAATTGTTGGATTGATTCTTGTCGTGCGGTCGGTTGTAAATCTCGTAACTCAATACTTTTAATTCTGCTATGCCAGCTCGTGTCATCGCTTCGGTAGTTTGACAGCTTTCTCTAATCACGGCTTTCTAAAGTCACGGCCGATTTTTGACAAATGAATAAGTGTTGAGTGTTCCCACTTACATAAAGAGAGTGAGTCCAAGGTTGTATGTGCCACAGTACTCCCCCTCTAAAAACGGGGCTATTGATATCGCTCTGGTATTTCTACTCGCCGACCAGATCGTGTTGTCGCTGTTTGTGTCGGTGTTTTAACTGATGAGGAAGTATCCTGTGGGTCCTCCGTAATGAACGCTGGTTTCAGTCGGTCTACTGATATATTTTTCGTTTTTCCTTTGATATCAAGCTTGTAGAATTTGTCACCCTTATTTAGAATGACGTAAGGTCCATCGTAGGGAGCTTTCAGAGGGCATTTAACTTTATCGCATCGCACAAATGCATGACTGCAGCTCTGAAGATCAGGATGGACAAAATTGTTCGATCTGTCCTTGTGTGTAACTGGAATCGGGCTGAGTTTAGACATCGATCTCATAAGGTCTTTCATGAATTCAGATGCAGTTGGAACAACTGGATTTGGATTGAAAAATTCGCCATTTAACTCCATAGATCATCTCCGCTGAAGAATATGTCGATCCGCTTTTTACCGTCGCTCGCAGTCCCAAAAGAATGATTGGCAGGAAAGTGCACCGTTCTCGTTTTCATAACACTTGATGGAAGCCTTAAGTATACGATGCCATCGCTCAATCATGCCATTGGCCTGGGGGTGATAAGGAGTTGTTTTAAGATGATTAATACCTAAGTACCTTGTTGGACTCAAATTGTCGTCCTAAGTCCGTTGAGATACGTTGTGGTATACCATATCGTGAAATCCACGTGTTGATGAATTCTCTTGCCACAGTTTCAGCTGTGATATCTGGAAGGGGCACCGCTTCAGCCCATCGTGAAAACCGGTCTATCATAGTCAAACAGTAACGATTCCCTTTAGAATCTGGAAGAGGTCCGATGATGTCCATGTTTACTTGCTCGAAACGTCTTGCTGGAACTTCATAGCCTTCCAAGTCCGTCTTGTTGTGGCGTTGAATTTTTGATTTCTGGCACGGCATGCACAGTTTAATGAAGTCAGTGATGGATTGTGACATCTTTTGCCAAACAAACCTGTCTTTAATAAGCGCGATAGTTGGCGAAATGATTTGGGTACGAAGGGGCGAATGGTGTCTTGCGACGTGTCACAATACAGAGAAAACTGGGAGCTAGGAATAGGGAACAATTTTATGTTTAAAGAAGTTTCCTTTTGTTTACCTTTTTCTAAGTACGTTTGCAGCTCACTATCCTCCCGTTGTTCTTGTGCCATTGCTTCATAATCGATGTCGTTTGATACAATTTGTTGAATACGCGACAGCCAATCAGCAACCGTATTCAGTTCACCTTTTGTATGTCGTATGTCAGTACAAAACTGGCCAATATAGTCTAGTAAGCGTTGTTGGCGGGGCGAGGCTTTATCTAAATTTTGTTGAAAGCCAAAGGTTATGGGCTTGTGGTCCGTCATTATAATAAAACGCCTTCCTTCCACAAAATGTTTGAAGAAATGGATCGCTTGATAGATTGCTATTGATTGATCATACGTGCTGTAGTTCGACTCGGAGCTCTTAAGTTTCTTTGAGTAGAAGCCTAGTGGTTGAAGTTCGTTGTTGACCAGTTGATTTAATACTGCACCCACTGCAAAATCAGAAGCGTCTGTGTATAAGACTAATTCAGCATTCGGAGCTGGGTGATGTAAGAGCGTTGCGTTAATTAATTCTTGCTTACAATCTTGAAAGGCTTGTTCCGATTTTGTATCCCAGTTGATTGGAGTGGTGTCATTCTGTTTGTTACCTGTAATGAGACCCTGAAGTATCATCTGGTTTTGTATTGCGTGAGGAATGAATTTTCTGTAGAAATTTATAATTCCTAGAAATTTTTTTAAATCCCTCGCAACTTGCGGTAGTTTAAAGTTTTGGCCCAGGAAAGTAACTTCACTTTTGCCAAACACACATTTGGAAACATTGATTTTCAAATTGTTCTCATCCAACGTTTGGAAAACTCGACATAAGTCTCTTTCATGCTCTTCGATGTTCGCAGAAGCCACACTTCTTTAGCTCAAAATATTAAGACCTAACTTGGGCCTCTATCCAACATACCCAAACGCTGTCAAACAGTAAAGAAAAATCTGTCTTCACAAGCCAAATCTTTGCTTTTCGAATGAAATTCCAGTAAATCATATAATTCCATTTCGACTGCTGCTAACAAGTATGACTTATGGTCTCTATCCAAATTCTATAAATCACACATTCATTTTCTCATTTCTCGGACCCAACCCAACCCAACCTTAAAAAAAAAAAAACCAACAAAAATCAAAAACTAGCCGTTTAACATATTTTACTGACCATCAAGTGAAAAATACCTTTTCACTTAAGCAGACAAAAATTTCATATCTCCATAGTCCGAAAGTAAGATCATCTTTTGGGCCATCGATCGCATCGATACAAAATACCTCTTTATGACCACCTCCAAGAATTGGCTTTGTGTCTGCAACTGGTATTAAGTCATGATTTATGCGGCATTCTCAACTCGTGCCATTTTTCTTACCAAATTACTTCCAATGAAAGAATTATTGTTTATTTATGCTTTTCTGTCGCGTTCAACCAAAAATAAGATTACTAATCTTCTTCGTTGCCTCTTCTCATATTCAAACCTCAATCTGAAGGTTGAGCGAGCTGAAATCGATAACCTGGTTTGGCAGATGTGTGTGCGTCAGCCTCAGCATCCACAGTCGAGTCGTTCGGTCAAAAAAATAATAATAATATGCAAATGTATAACGCGTCACCTTATACACGAAAATTATGAAACATTAATACCCTGTCATCACTTTGGTTTTTTTTTTCTGCTTTTTTGATAATTTTTTTGATGGCACCTTTAACTACCTGGCCTGGTCAGATCCACAACCACAATCCGGACCATAAATTATGCCGTCGCGTAAAAAAGAACTCGAAAGCCGAGATTTTACCAATAAACCATAAACTATCCCTTAAAAAACCTCTCCCGCTTCGCACTCCTTCGTCTTCGATCCTCCAGTGAGGTTCGTTCATAATTTTAATTAATTAAATCTTTACGTTGGTTGAAACGAATTCAAAATCAGACTCGAAACTGCTAGCACGACATACAAAAATTATCGTCGTTTCCGTGCGCGATATAGTGTCGCCCTTAATGATCTCGCAGACTCGGATCCCAATTGACATATTTACGATCATTTGAATTCGATCGTAACTCATAAATGCATGCACATTATATGACGTGCGATGATGCTGGCATTCAGGGATGGACTGGACCTTGACTTTTCATTCGTTGCAAGTAAGTGTAAAAGGCAACAGGCAAGGTGTGTCCAGCGCGCCGAGTGTTGACTGAACTCAAAGATGTCCTGCTGTGATCTTATTCATTAGTTATTGGGATTTCGTTCGATTTCTTCTTCTTCTTGTCTTATTTGAGCGAAGATTCAGAGACATTCAGGGATTTTGTTGTTGTTGTTGTGAGTACGGGTGATGGGTCATTGTTGGTCTTTAGAGATCGTTGGTGAAACAAAACCTTATTTATTCTCTTTTTGTTGTATTTTGTTAGTTATTTATATCTGTTTGACTTTTTGGTCCTAATCCTTTGGTTCTGTCAGATGGACGCGTTGTGCACCCCCGCAATATAGCTGCAGGTGGTAGACAGCTACAGCGCATCATCGGCAGCAATGTGGGTTTCTTGTGCAGTTTGAGTTGACATAGAGGATGCTTGAACTGACATATCCTTGTATGGTTGCTGGTTTGTTTTTGTGAAATTGACGAAGTGCGGCAATTTTTCATCAGTCAAGAGTATAATTGGTAAAATCGTCTTTAATCCCTGGTGGGTAGGTGCGTTTCGAGAGAAAAAGGATTTTTCTCTTAGCAGGTAATTTTTTGGGATTATTGCGACAGGTTGGATTTGGTATTTGTGTGCTTTGTCAATAATAATAATTGACACCCGGAAAAAGAAGAAGTTAATTTCTTAATTACAATATTGTTGGAAATTCAGAGGAATGACGCGCAAGCTGGTTAGGAAGAAGTATAAAAGAAATGAATCATTTGACAGTACTTAACTTCTTCCCTGTGTGTGTTTGACACACTCTGTAGACGCTACCGTTGACGACAGACAACAGCGAACCCTTATTATCACTTTTTTTTTTTCCTGCGAGACAGATAAAAATCCCACGAAATCCCCGGAACTATTCAAATCACATCAAACTGCAACTAAGTAGACTAGATACCGTTAAACGGATTTTCCCATACTCACCCATCAGCAGCACTCTCTTAAAAGTCATGACCGATTCCGATCAAAATCGGAAAAAACTAAGACATTCCCAGATCGTTAGTGCGGTGTTTCGAATTCCATAAAATTGAAAACGATGATGCACCGAATAATCGAGTTTAGACTAAGCGCAGCGAATTCATGCAATTCCATGGGCGTGTGGGTTGACTAACAAATCGACAAAAACAAACGCAAAAAAACACTACATCTCCTCCTGTTCCTTGCGGATGATACAAAAATTGTCTATATCTCAAAAAAGAGACATTTATTATAACAATTGGCCTCCTGCAACTGTGACAAAATTAATTTTCAACTTCACTGCACCGAGCGATGATAATGAGACCATAGATAACAAATAAACGACCCCAATGACGTCGGTCGTCGTCTCTTTCGTGCTGAAGTTTCACACTTTCACCATTGTCTTTATCCAGTTATCCTTTTGTATATTCGAATTGAGAGTCCAACCATCCGTTGAGAGTCCAATGTGTATCATTCTCATCACAATCACAACGCGTAAATTTGAACTCATCGCAACGAAAGCCTAGAAGGACCACAGCAAAAATCATATCACCCCTTTTTTATAGGGTGAGTGAATTTTGTGCGAGAGTAGATACACACGAGAGGGTTCAAAAACAAGAAATTGTTCCGCTAAATAAATCACGATTCTGATTATCACCATGAAATCGGTATTTTCCAGGAGTACGCTCAACCCTGTCCTGCAGGCTCAACTCAGATGATGAGATGAGATAGTTTAATTTAAAGCGGTAAATCAATGGGAATTGGGGCTTATCAGGTTCATATGTGTGAGCATGTGCGTGTGTGTCCTAAGGCGGCTTTTAATATGCGTTCCATCATCCCTCGAAAAAAAAAACTTTTACCGAGATCAAAATATTATATCAAAAACGATTTAAAATCGATTAGGAACCTCCACGGAGCACGGAGGCAAAGAAGAGATTGTCGAGCGTTGTGAATCAGTTAGGTCATCAATCGGTATACCGACCTCAATCTATCTTGAGTCTCGGACATACCAAAAACTGCCGACCGACGGAACGTTCAAAACCATCAACGCCCCCAATGTGCTTGACTTGGACGATGCCGCTGATGAAGCCGAATGGACACCATCGAACGTCCAAGAGGTGAGAAAATACTTGATTGCCTCTTTCTGCTTCTCTATGATCCGATGATGATATTGCTTGCTCCTGACGACTCGACGATGCATGATGGGAATTTGGGTCATTGATGTTGATGAAAGGTCAGTGTTGCCAGGTTTCATTTGCACTGGCACTTTTTATTTTATTTGTTCAAACTTTTCCTCGTCGACAAAAGTGCTTCATTGCAGTTTTTCACTTCAAGTTTGGTTGTTCACTTCTGAATATTTTTCGCGTGAAACATGTGGATGTAAGAACAAAATATTCATTGTCATTTTTTCAACCTTTTCATTTCTATCTTTAAGTTTCATTGCCTTATTCAAGCCAATTTATTTTTCGGGTGAAATAATTTTGTAAGGGACAAAACAATTAATGTATCGACAAATGTTCATTTTCAATATTGTTTCACTTAACTTTTGATTTGTTCACTTGGGAATATTTTTCGCGTGAAATGAGAAGAAACAGGGAAAAAACGTTGAATCCTCATTATTAATTTCTAAACGTTTTTAATTTTGAAGTCAATTTATTTTCCGCGCGAAATACATTAGAAAAGGAAACATTAACAAAGTACCAACGGAAGTTCATAATAAATTTTTCAAACGTCAACATTTCGAGGGAAATGTTTCATGGAATTTGTTCACTTCACTTTTGATTTATTTCACTTGAAGGAAATTTTCCGGCGAAAAAGATGAAGGGGAAAAATGATACTGAAAGCGAAGAGTGGTATAAATAAGAAAAATGAAACTGAAAGAATTGCTGTGAAATCAACAAAGCAATGAGACGACAGATATTCAGAAGAAAGTTTCGCCATCGAAATTTTAACTCCGAAAAAGAGTTGGAATGGCAACTTTCTTTCAAGAAGTATAACAAAACAATTCCTTGACACTGCTCCGGTGGTGGTATTGATGATATGCTGGTTTTCCCCTGGTGATCTCAAAAAAAGTGGGAATTAAAAAATCCACCTCCTTCTGCATCGCTGTGGCCAGCCTTGTCCGTGTTATCGTCATTTGATGTGCAGAGCAGCGTTTTCGTATTCTAGGCGCGCCGACCTGTAATTAACTTACAAAAATTAACCGACGAAAGAGTTGTCCGTGCCATGAAACTGGAAGTGCAAGGAGGATCGCATTGGCTGCCGCTTGAACTGTTGCTATGGTCCGTTGTTGATGATGATCGTCATTATCCTCTGCATCGCCCAGCAATTCTTCTTTTTCTCACCTCACAGAACGACGAGATATGAACGTCGAACAAATTGAGAACGACGAACATCTCGTCGGCTCGATCGTCCGTCGTCGTCATCGCATAGTTGTGGTGGAGCAATTACTTGCGATCGATTATTATTAATTAAATCAATGCTCAGTGATTTGGTTGGGAAGATATTCTGTTCGAACGCTTGCTGGCTTGTTGCTTGTGTGCAAGCAAGGTATCGCTGTTTCAATCCGTGTATTAATTTGTCCAAGTTGTTTGGCTCAGCATGCGATCGGTGGACACATCACACATCATTATTTTTCTATACCTAACTGCGGGTTTAGGAGAGGGGGTAGGATGAACAGCCAGACTCTTGGACAAAGGATCAGAGTGTTCTGTCGTTAAAAAATATGACATGATCGTATTGCAATGCAACGACGATCGACACAGGACGCAAGACTTGTCGCACGCCCTGAACCGCATGCAAAAGAAGTCAGCCCAAGCGGTGAGCAACATTTTTGGTTTATGTTTCGCAGAATGGTTCTTCATCAATTATATGATGGACGAGAGTTGTTGTGAGCTGTGTCGCGCAAACATGGATTTTGCTGGTACATGCGCCATCTGAGATCCAACAGACAGCCGGACAGCGACATTGCTGCAACGACGAGGTGGTAGTTTACTTGTTTCTGTGATGTTTCTGATGGCTGTTTTGGGTTGTGTTCCTGGTGGCTTTCGATTATGATTAATTTATTAAGGCTTTTTGAGTTTGATCCAGGCATTAAGGAAGGTATCATTGCGTGGCGGGAGAACATTATGGGGCATGGAATTACACGAACCATATGGAGTTATGGGATTCATTCTTTCTTTTAAGTGATTTGTTGGCTTTTCGGAGAATCATCCTCGTGCCATGAGACTCAGTTTTGAATCCTTGGACTCTGAGCTTGCCATAAGCCACTGTTTCCATGAGATGAATTCCTAAAACTCAAGAGTTTATGATCATTAGCTCATAATTCCCATCCCTGTCCATCAAAACTGCAACGATCATCATAAATCCAGACCCTACCAACAATTCAGCCAAAAATGCACAGTTCACCGAAAACCGTAAAACTTGGAAAACAAAAATATGTAATCACTCACGCCACCGGACATTGCAGTCAAGAGATAGCTTCACCTTCTTGCTGTGCATATATTTTATCGCTGCGAACCGCCCGCCAACCGCTCCGAACTCAAAAGAAGTGTTAACTTCGTTGTTGTCGAGCCGCCCTGTAATTATCTCATTTTTGGTAATTGCGCCGACGAAATGTCTGCTTGGCCGAACTGAGGTTCAGATCCATCATCGAGCAGCAAGCAAAGATCAAGATGCCAGAAAAGGAGTAGCTTCGGACTCCACGTTCCGCATGATTCCATCACCGAAAATTGCCCTAATAAACCCTTAGTTTTTGCTGCTTTTCGAAAGGTTCAAATTCCGATTTAAGTTCACACACAAAACCCAGAGAGTTCATCATCATTGTCAGACACGAAGGCACCATGCTTCGGTCGTCATTGTCGTTTTGGTCTTGGCATTTTGATTCCGAATTCTGATGATGTTGATCGAAAGCAATTTAGTGCTAATAAAGCGAAGAGGCTATAAATCACTCTGCTGGGTTGAGTTGACTGTACATCACTTTCGAGGTGCCCCATCACTACCTTTGTGACAACTTCCGCTTTGCAGAAGTTCACACTTTTGTCACGGATAGTTAGACATTCGAACAAAGCACTCAACACCATAAAAATCATTAAGACATATAGACCCGCGCATCTGTTTCACAATCGACTGAGTAAAGGGTTGGGCTCTCAGACAGCAGGGTCAAAGCCGAACAGAGTACAGTGTCGATGTCGGTGGGGTTCATAAATTACAAGTTTGTCCATCCATCCGATCATCTGCGAACACCTTCGAACAGTGAGCTTCTGTGTCGATTAAATGACATACAGGAAATCAATAGAGGTCATTCGGCCGTGACATCCCTCATGACTCTTTGTCGCACTGACTACTGGAGGTTATGGGTAATGAATGATGTTGTTGCTTTTGGGTCGGTCGACCAACTTGACTGTGGGGTGTCGAACTGTGAAGAGGATGCCGCACCCTGAAGATTTTTCATACCCATTCGAGTAGTCTTGGTTCAACAGAGTCATCACTTTTCTTTGTAAAAAGCAGACTTACCTACTCGTAATTCATCATATGGCACACAAAGCCGACGATGTCACTATATCGACGGCCAAATACCTATCGAGTAATTGCTTGACATCCGATGACGAGTCAAAGGAATCAATACAAATCCATTTGACTCTTGATTGAAACAAAATCATAGTTCAATCGTTCCAATCAAATACTCGACCCAAATTTTCAAGCCGCCCGCCGCCGCCGCTACTGTGGCGGTTCTTTTGATTGTCGCGCTTTCCGAATCAATCCAATATCACCAAGTAAGTTGACAAAGACTAAGTCCGACACTCTTCGTGATGGCCTATCAACCACCATTGCCCTGCTACGGATATTCTTTGTCAACGATGACGTGTCAGAATTTTCATATGCATGTCAATTCACTCTATTTCGTTATACCCACCGCTCCGTGTCGGATACAACGTTACGTACGGAGTGGCGGTGCTCTTTTGTTTGGGATTACCTCTCTCTACAACAACTGGACTGAAATGTCATGTCAATCTAATGAACAAAATGTGTTTTTTGTTACTAGAATTGCTGTCAATCTTCTATAGTTTTCTCGTTCCGTGTGATTACAAGGCCTCAAAACAAACGTCAAAACTGGAAACTAACCACAAATTACGCCACCAGCTAAAGCAAAAGTTTTAACAATGAATATCCATTTAGAGCGAGAGGAGGATGCGATATTGAGAAATTCGTTCCAAGGACATTCGCATTCATTGTTGTGTGTTTGATCCTCCCCTAGACCAGCAAGCAGTATATGACAAAAAAGTTAACAGTTTTTGTCATGATGACACATTTTTCTTCTTCTTCTGATGCAAAGTCTCTTCTGTGGTCGATGGAAATTTGATTTGACAGTGACGAGTCCTTGTTTGTTGTTGTTACTGTTGCTAGCAGGATTGGAAAGTGATACTTGGTTTCATTGAACAATGTTTCTATTTTTCGATGTCAGCCCTCCCCTCTGGTAAACAAGAAATTGACTTTGCGGTAGTTGATGCAGAAGAGCTAAGGAGATGATGAGCAATTGTGTTCTGATGATGCTTTCGAATGGACCAATTATGATGGGTTTTCTCTTGGAGATTGAATTTCCACTGAACCGTGTGAACGGTAAACAAGCTTCTCTATAGAAAATGACGAATTATTAAGTCAGATTTTTGGTGTCACCTTTGAGGCCCTGTGAACTGAAATTTTAAGGTTTAAAGATTCTATTTTGATGAAAAGGATGGAAAATGGATTTCATTGGCGCAAAATTATAGTCCGCTAATGAACAATTTTAGTGTGATACTAGCTTAAAATGACGTTTCAGACATGACCCAAACGTCATTTTAAGCTAGTATCACACTAAAATTGTTCATTAGCGGACTATAATTTTGCGCCATTGACATTAACTCTGATTTTGACTTGACAACGAAGACCATTTTGATTTCCTCTGAACTGGTGCAGTTTTTGTTTTAACCCCTTACTGCATGGTGGCTCATATATGAGCCAAACCAATTGCTTGTTCATAAATTTTAAATTTGTTAAAAAAATATTTATGTTTCGTATTGTGTTATCAAGAAAATACACCTACTTACTGAATTTTACAAAGAATAATGAGTTTATGAATGAGTTTAGCTAATTTTTTGATCATCTAAAACAGAAAAGACAGTAAAATCGAAAATGAGTACCAACGTGCAATTCAAAATTCCATAAAAAATATAAAAAATGGGTATTTCCTTGAAACAAAAATACATTCAGAAAGGTGATTATGTATTTATTGCATATAATTAGGTTTTTTGTGTTTACGATCCGAATAGTTAGTAAAAAGTACCAAAAACTGAATGGACCATATATGCACACAATGCAGAAATATACCTTTTTTTTATTGTCCTTTGCCTGACTTATAGAAAAAGGCAAAGGCAGAAGAGTTGATGCCTGAGGTTTTTGGGTAAAAAAAGGATTTTTGGTAATTTCGCTAATTACTTTTTAACTGCCACAACTTCGGATATTGATCATCAGAGGCTAGAAATATCCTTTATATATAAGACAGCGAGGACAACAGGAATCAAACATTCTGAATTTCTATTTAAGATCAATTTGAAATTACGGATATAGCTTACAAAAAATTGTACTTTATTTACTTATAATTTACATTTATATAGTGGAATAGTAAGTAAAGGAGTGAAAAATGCTAAAAAGTGGGTCAAGATTACACAATAACATTTCAGACATTTTGACAAGATTGATAAACGTAGATTTTACGGAAGTGCTCATATCAGGATCCAAAGTTTTCCCGATAAAAGCAGTGATGAAGAACTTTCGCATGAAGAAAATCAAGTCAATATTCCAATGGGAACACCGTTGGAGTCTGATATGTCTGATTAGGAACCAAAGACGACATACCGTTATCTCAAATACAGCGAGATATGGTAGAACCTGCCTCCAGAGGAAGACGGAACGAAAAACCCCGTTGGCGAGATGAGTTTTTAAAAAGGATGAATCTGAATGTCAATTCACTGGTTATCCGAGCTTACCGGAGGAAATAAGGACCTTGGAGCTTCCTATATAGTTTTCAAATATATATTGACGGACAAAACGTTTAGCCACATTGAAGAACAAACGATGCTATAAGCTGTGGAAAAACGACCAGAAAGGCCTCCACACATCACTGCAAAAGAAATCCAGCAGTTTATTGGAATGTGTCTTTACATGTCCGTAGTCCAGTTACCATTTATACGGACTTATTGGAATGAGTTTTTGATTGCAAATGTGATCACTTGCAATTGGTTCGAGGAAATCAAACGATTCCTTCATTTCAATTCAAATTCAACACAAGTCCCCAAAGGTCGTCTTGGCTATGATCCTCTGCACAAAATACGGCCATTCGTGTAACAAATAAGACAAAGGCTACACAAAGTTCCGAGGGAAGAATATTTGGCAGTGGACGAGTAAATCATTCCAACTAAAAACAGATCTTCAATGCGCCAATAAAATCCAAAGAAACCACACAAATGGGAATATAAAAGTTTTGTTCTAAGTGGTAGCTCCAGATTCAGCTATGATTTTGAGCTGTATATTGGAGCACAAGGCAGTAAACCATTGTCTGAAGTTCGACGTTACAATAGAAAGGAACAAGTTTACCAAACGGTTTCCTGTCCCAAACCTGTAATGGTCAACAACAAACATATGGGTGGAGTGGATTTATTGAATGCGCTTCTTGGATATCACAGGATTCAAATAAGGTCGAAAAAATTTTACCACCGAATTTTTTTTCCACAAGTGTTATTTGGTAGCGGTCAACGCTTGGTTGCTTTATTGAAGCAATCTTCCCACTTCTGAGACCTGAATGCCCCTGGTCTGAAGGTTTGTGCCGTAGCGAGAAGCAATGTAGGAGTTCTAAGCGTGTTCGACCTTCTTTAGAACTGGAAACTGCGATACAGTCGAAGAAAGGACCTGCTTGTGAAATGCCATCTTGGGACGTGCGACAAGATGGCGTTGGTCATTTACCCCTCTGGTCCACTAGGCAACGTACAAAGCAGAGCTGTAACGGCCTATCATTTGTAATGCGTCAAAAATGTGTTGTCAGCTTATGTTATGCACATAATATTTAATAATAAAATATTTATATTCATTTATAAAATGACTTTTTTTTGCATGTCTGCGGTGTGCCATATCTGGTCCAAACCGTAAAACTCATATTTCCCCGCGTTTCTCGGAAAAAAATGAAAAATCCTTAAACACGTGACTTTTATTTTTGCTTAATCTATCCAATATTTTTTTTTTTCATCAAAAAAAAAATCATGCAGTGAGGGGTTAAGGAAGAAGTCGGTAATGCATCTCTTGAAGCCTCTGCGCTTCCTTAAAGTATTGTCGAGGTAAATTTGTGCTCGAGTTCCATGTCCAAATTCGACACTGAGTCTCCATCATCAATAACAAGAGCGTACGAGCAGCAATTTGGCTGTTGTATAGTAAAAGTTTGGTCTTCCTAGTGTGTCAAACTTGGAGCTGTGATAGAAAGATTTTCTTGACCGAAGCTTTGCTGTCCATCTCCTCAATTAGTCTCGCGATCAGCAGCTTGATAGCTCACAACATATGTACCTCCTTGGTCTTTCGAGTAGAGGCTCTTGAACCCATTTCCTTGGCCAGACGTAGGCAGCAGACAAGACAATCGACAAGTTGACAAATTGTTGACATTTTAATTCAATGTGTTAATGTAGAAAAACAAGGAACAACGATTAAAATGTTTGACAATTCTGTAAGCATCTGTAAGGATTCTCTAAAATTTGTCTACGATCTGGAAACAAAAGTCATTAGAACCCTTAAACTGCTCATCAATCCTTAATTTGCATCCTGGTCATTTAACTCTCTGAAAAATTCAAATTACTTACTCTTCCACTTGACAATTCAACATCCCTGCCATATGTGTTGTTTGTTCTCCTTAATCCCGTCGTGTCGCTAAGTCTTTTGAATTCAATTTGACACAAAACCTGCCAGGACGCACTCATCGCACCACCTTACACCCAGATTTGTCTTCCCCCAATTGTCTCTGTGTTTATTTTCAATTTCAAACACTCACAGCCACTCGATGGAATAATCAGAAACAACGGAACAGTCAAATGCATCATTTTCCACGTCACTTATTTTAAAACTCGTAAATAACTGCCGGGACAGAATGATTTATATCCATTCCTCATGGAGGCATTTAAGTGCAATAATTACATGACTTTGACAAGATGATCCTGCCATGCTCTGTCTCGCTTGCTCTTTGTCAAAACTAAGGGCTTATTTCTTTGTATGACGACGTCAAACAAGAGGTGTGTGGTGTGAGGTCGGTCGGGTGCGAGTGCGAATGCGAACGAGCATTGTGTTTTTTATTCTAATGAATGAAGTCGAAGAAGAAAAGATTTATGTTACAAACTAAACTCTCCGCAAGAAGCCCCATATACCCCCATTCGACCGGCGGTTTTTCTCGGCAAACGATATTGATTTATGTATGAGAGTTGGAGATGCATTACAACGCCGATATTTCCAAGTATTTCCATTCCACATGTCATACGGCTGCTTGCCACCGAAGTATCTAACCATCTTCATTGCGTTGCGGTATAATAATTGTATAAAGATGGAGACTAACGCATTAATACGCCAATTAGTGGGCACTTCCCATGATCAGTCTGTTGTTTGTATCAGTCGCTATTTGATAACTTCATGCGGCGGCAACGCGGCAGAGACACTGTTGAGTTGTCAAAACCAGGAATGTCATATGTCAAGTAGGTACCCTGCGAGCGCACATGTTCGAGTCGTGATGTGGTGTGTCTTATTGCCGCGCAACTCATCGTCGAAAAATCATTTTTCATCGGATTTCTAGGCAAAGCGAGAGACCTTAGGCCCCCAAAAACTATTTGTCATTATTTTCGCAAACATTTATATTTCCAACCAGAAATAGCGCTTGGCGCACGAAGTGCGAAGACGCGAATAGATTGCCGCGGCGATAACAAAGGTCTTCGGAATTATGATTTTTCTCATATAATTAGCGTTGAACGTTGACTGATGCGGTTTTATTGGTGCGACGCAATGCACTTAGCGATTTGACGATTAATTAAGCAAAAGTGTGAACAATTTTAATGAGAAATCATGAGGATTCGATTGCCAAAAAATGGAGTAGATGGATTTTCGTTCGAGCTCCTTTCATTTCTTCTTTGAATAATTTTTGTACATCAATTTGCAACACCCATCATCCACATCATCACGTTAAAAGCAGCCAACGGGCTCTTCAGCACATCCTCGCACTCCAAGTCGATTCGGTAGTTGGCTTCTTCTTCATCAATTCGATGGGGTTTCCAAGGCTCAAATCTCCACCTCTTCAAACCTCAAACGTGCCATCAGTGCTAAGGAAATCTTAACCTAACCGCAATTCATCTCGGTTACGCCTTAGCGTCGACTACTAGTGTGGGACATTCTTTGTGAGCACGATATAGCAATATTGTTAGACCTATCCTAGCCAAACATGAAAAGGAATCTTGCCCCCAAAACATAGACTTTCGTCTGAACAACACAAAGCAACAAAAAATGCCATGCATATAGCGTTCCAACATCACGTCATCGTCATGCCCCCAAAGCAAAAGAAACACAAGAAAACGGGTTGCACTACCTGCCGATATCATGGTGCGCAAGTTGAGATTTACGAGCGTTTATTAATTATCATACAAATTGAAAATTCGTCATGCTTCAATGTGAATACCTATTGCCTTGCCTACAAGGAACTGGGAGAGTGGATATTTGCCCATAGGAACACACAAGTCAAACAAAACTTTATATCGATTTAGACTTTGCAATGTTAACCTAAGACAATTGTCGCCAGGAAGTTGGTTTTGGCATCTTAGAAAAATTCGTTCGTCTGTGTTATGTCATGACAGTGGAAAACTCGCGCTGAGTGGAGCGTTTGTGACCCTTGAAACGGAGGCCAAACAGATGGGTGAAGGGCAAGACTATGTTAATGCTGTCAACAAGAAAGAACACTCATCATTGACGTCTTGGAACAAACGTCAGCATAGACAGATGCAACTTCGAGGTATTCAAGGACTTTGTCTACCTGGGATCATGGAATGACACCAGCGCTGAAATCAAACGCAGAACCTCTCTTGCCAATCGCTGCTTCTTTGGACCTTGAAAGCCACTTAAGAGTCACTCCATAAGACCTTCATCATCTTGGTCGCCACGTTAGGTGTAGAAACCTTGACATCATTCCCCGAAAACGCTTTGGGTTTTGACAAACCTTTGGACAAACTCTGCGTGTAACGAGGCCATGCTCAGTTTTTGGGGTGGTTAACAGCTTTGGGGAGAAGTAGTTTAGTTCATATTCTGTTAAGGTGGCAGATATGGAAGTGTCCAGACATTCCATAGTGGAAACGTCATGGACATAATTGGCTGGGTCATATAGAACGAATAGAAAACAGTGCTCCGTTTTGGAGAGTCTTCGAATAAACCAGAAGGACCTCGCAAGGAAGGAAGATCGTAACTCAGGCTTAGCACATTGGTATAAGAGGACCTCAACCAACTTTGCGTGGGAAACTGGGGCCAGCTAGCTTAACACCGAGTTGGCTGGACACCCAGGTCCGACCTGGACCGTAGCGCCATCTTCCTCTGCCTGAAATGGAGAAGGTAGAGGGCACTGTAGCGACTTAATGGACTAAAATAATCATAGAATTGCATTGAACCAAAATCGATCGTTTTTTATTCCTTCGATGGACACTTGCTTCTGCACGCGTGTTCCCAAAAAAAGTTCGGTACAGTCAATTGATATTGCGTGCCTCTGAATCATCTTCCTTAAGTCTTAAAGTATGCGTAATTACCAACACAAACCACACCAACTGTTATCCTTACAAGTTGAACTCATTTACCTCTTGTCCCACACAGAAATTGAAAGCCAAAGTCAAAAGAATTCCAATTATATAACAATTTGCTTAGGGACATTGCACTAATAAAAAGGATAATTAAGTTGATTGCTTTTTTCCACAAGTCCTTCTGCAGTGTCCTCTTATTTATTTGAAACGAGTATCTCATCAATATCATCAGCTTCTGGTATTTTTTTCTTCGTTTTCTTCTCCGTTTAAGGCCTCGAGGGATGTTTGTCTGTCTCGCACTGTCTGGCACTTTCCGATGTTCATTAAGTTAAAAAAACGCCATCTATGCCAACACACAGGATACCAGGTATGAGAGAGGAGCATATTGGGAATCCTTTCAGTGAAATTAGTCACGTAAACGCACTTCAACCGAAAGCAAAAAAAAGAGCTGTTTAAAGGCTATCTGCCCGAATGGTAATTAAACGCATTAGAGGACTATTGGTTGGAGGAGAGACACTCATTTTGATTGTTTTCTTCATCCACAGGCAAGATGAATTGATCAGTGTCAAATCAAACGCGCCTCACCCATGAGCCAAGGCCCTCTAAGTGTCTCATTTCATATCCGTCTTCGGAGTCATCGTTGTCTTGATTAATTCGCCAGCTTAAATCATCTCCAAGATCATGATATCCCACCAAGTTTAAAAAAAAACCACACACACACATTAGGCAGCGAGAGAAATTCAAAACCAAAAAAATTGAATAATTCTGTGTCAAGACCTTCTCAAATGAGCCGTGGAAATATCGGACCACCCACTTCTTGATGCCGCAGCCGAAGCAGCATTGAGCTCTGCTGCTGTTTTTTGTTATAAACTCTTCTCTGCCTTATCTTTAGCCTCACACACACACACGGGGCTAATTTGGACATACGCCAGTTGGTAGGCATACCTCGTGTGCGCCTGCGCACTGTCTTGAAATCTCGATGCCACTGCGCAGCAACATCGAACTGACTGTCTGCAATAACAGAGTGAAGTTCAGTTGAGGAATCTGTGATCTCTTGATGGATTTAGGCCTCCACTTCAAGTGCCACTGATGAATGGTTTTTTGGGAGAGAAGATAGTGAATCAATGTTTTCGGCTGGTTGTGGTTCGATAACCTTTTTGCCTTTGGATTAATTTGTGCACCACGATCATGCGCACAAGTTTGGGGCTCTGGATACGGATAAATGGTTGAATATGACAGATCGTTAATAGGGAACATTGTGTGCATTTTGAAATATCGATGGCAATTTGTTTGGTGCCGCGGCTTATGGACCGAATTGATGTGATCTAAAGTGAAATTTATATTCCATTTTGGGGCTTAAAGACCTTTCATCGTTTTGAGATTGATATTTCTGACAGATTGGGGAAATGCATAGTTCGAATGGATTGGGTATGATGGGGTTGAGGAATGTTGTATGGAAGAGAGAAAGTCATTGTCATAGAAAGTTGAGGTTAAAAATAGAGCTTGGTTCATACCGAGCTTAGGAAAATTAATTGGAAAAGCAAGAAGAGCGCAAAGAAACCTGCAAACGTACTTTTGAACTTAGGAATTTTGTCGCTCTTAGCGTGGAAGTTTGACGAGATCAAAAAGTGTACTCGAAAAGCCTCGTCATACAAAATTTTGGCCTTAAAGTTATTTTGTAGAAGGTCCCAACTGTTAGCAGTTACTTACATTCCTTCAGTTAAGCAGTTTTGTCTCACATTAAGACTATTGATGTCTTTACCCGGGCGCCACTTTTGAAACCGCTGAAGTTAATTCCTTTTAACTCTCCTATCTGTGGTCTTTTCAAACAAACAAAATTAATATTTTCAGAAGCAGCAGCGAATCCCTCAGCTTAAAGCACCTCATTACAATTCGTCATCATTTTTAATCTGTCAAAATTATTAATACCTTCACTGACACTTCCAACTGCGCTTGTGTCCCCAAAAGGATTATCAACATATCACTTGTCTAAAGCGCCAATAAAATGGATTTTCCCCAAAAATTAATTAACAATGGCGTTGAATTCGATTGTTTCCACCAAACCGCCTTACCGGTTACCATCGGATAGCGGATATACAACTTTCTACATAAATGTCACAACAATCGTTACATTATTAATGTTGCATGCAATCGGAATTAGAAAAACATCCCACATCCAACATTCATTTCATTCCAATACCAAACCAATATGCTGTATCCAATCAGCGACACGTTGTGTTGTTGGTGGCCATAATCGGAGTAGCGCCTTGCTTCCGAGTTTCATTGCCAGTGCTTCCTGAATATGGTAATGTGCTGGCGCTTGATTTCTCGATATAGAGAGAGAGACGTCTGTTTGACACAATCAACATAGACATACCTTCGAGCGTTAGTCGACTACGCACGACGACGACGACGCCGACTGTAGTTCGAAGAGTTTTCATCTCATTAAAATTTCGTTCGCCGGTGACACATTTCTAATGAGAGGGAAATTTATATCAAAAATTTCTCACACTTCGACAGGCGAACAATAAATCGTTCCGCGATCCCCAAGTTACATTTTTATTCATGGATCCATGTTCCTCACTGCTGCTGCAGCCGATCGACCACCGACTACGAGCATGAATCCGGAGCACCCTCGCTCACAGAAGCCAAAAATCCGAGCCGCGCTGTAATTTATACGAATGCACATAAATTAGGGCGCCACGTTGTTATTTGTTTTTGTCTTGTTTTTTTCCCAACCGCAGACAACACAGCCACCATAACCAGCCTCATGCCTCAAAATCACAGATTCAACATTATGTTCTCATTTAGACGTTGAACTATTGTCTCTTGTTTATTGTTGGGTTGGATTGTGCATTTGTCAATCTATACCGCTATATCGTCGGAGCTATGTGGAAAAGTGTCTCGCGGGCTTGGGTGGCACGCAGCATTTGATTTAATTTTGGTATTTTATAGTTTTTCGAAAGATAAATGTTTTTGAAAATCTATTAGGCATTTTTGACTTGAAAATGTTTTGTGCCAGACAAAATGTCATAATTAGGTGGTCCGGATGTGATAATGATTAGTGAAGTTTCGTATTTGGGAACACAGCCCGAGATTTGTAGACGTTTGGTGATTTTTTGACACATTTTCTTTTTTGTCAAATTGTGAGGGTGTGTTTTTAGCCACAACTTGTAATTTTTTAAGTCATAAATGGATATCGAGATGCATGTCAATATAAACTTGCTTAAGGCTTCCATAAGGTGTTCATTAGCGAATTCAAATCGTCGAAAACATCTAGGCAAAGGAACTATAGTGACAGATTATGTAATAAAATGTTAATTTTATTTTTTTTCGCCAAAAGAGTAAACAAAACTATAGAAGGGTTTATTGACTTGCATAAGCCTTGCTTAAAATGTGTGAATCTTGCTAAGGCTTCGATATTCATGGAAAACATCTAATCAAGAGGAGCCTTACTGAAAAGTTATGACATAAAATGTGAATTTTAATTTTGTTCCGTCAAACGAGGAAACTTAACCTAAGAAGTGGCCATTGACTTGCATAAGCTGTGTGAAACATGTTTCTTTTGCTAATGGTAATTGATTTTAAGGCTTTAAGTTGGAAAGTTAAATGCAATATATTTGTAAAAGGTGCAAAGTACGAACTATATACTTAACTCTGCTTTTAAATTTGTCTATAGCTTCTGTAGAGCTTGTATAAAATTTTTGAAGACAATTTACCAAAGCTGTATAACCACTTAAGCCTTAATTCTTTTCCGTAACTTTATTCTATCCTTAAATAAAGGAATATTCTTGTGACACTTCAAAATCTGAAACTTGAGAAGCCTTATCGAAGCCTTACAGAAGCAGTTCGGTTGCGAAAAATATGAAAATACTAAAAAACACAAATAAATTGAAAATAAATTACGTCTTCGTGAGAACCAAGAAGGTCGGCTTATTTTTTGTGCTCAAAAAAAGGACTTAATCCACTTGTTCCCACACATGACTCCCCCAGCCCTAACATTCCGAACACCAGTACCTTACAACAAATTGATTCACTTTGATTTTATACTCAAACATTATTGTTCTCACCATAATACTCATGTCGTCTATCCTCACATCAACATGCACGACATATGTAATCCCCAGAGGATAAGGGCTATTTCCACTCCACACTTTTGTGCCATATCGCCTTCTCCGCATATAACACTTCAACCCTCAAGCCACACATAATTAGCATTTCGGTAGCTCTCACAATTTTCCACATCTAAACCAACTTAGATATCTGTTTTATGCAAGCTTAAAAAAAAAGAGGAAAAACAAAGACGAAGAAGAATAGAAAATCCTGAAAATAGGGTGGAAAAACTCTTCGAGGCTTAATATGTGTTTTTTTTTTTGTTGCTTTCGAAAAACCCTCATCAGCACAAAACACATACTCGGGCATAGAGATAGACAATGTTTTTGTTCGTTTTTGTTATAAAACCCGACTCAACGCTTCTTTGATAAGAACATTTTCACGATCGTTAAGTTCTACGTAAAATTATCCCTTTTTTTGCTTTCAAAGTACTTTGTAAATTTGATAGCCCACCACACCAACATTAGCTTTTCCCAGAGGGTAAGTTGGAGTTGGGGACTTGGGTATGGCGAACTTTATACAAATTATACCCTCCCACCAGTCTCAGTCTCTCTCATTTTCATTGTGCTTGAACGTCGCCGCCATAGTTAGGTTTTATGTTATTACATGGCAACAACGAGTTAAAAGACTTTTGGCAAAAAAAAGGAACTCACAAACACAAAAGCAGAATACATCAACCCCCCAAAAAAAGTTTTCCGCACAGCAGCGAGTACTGTATGAAAAAAGGCCCCCCCGAAACGAAGTAATTTTTAAGGACCTTTTTACAGAAAATTATCTCGGATTTATCTACTTTGCCGCACGCAGTTTGGCAGAAGCTCGGGAGGATGTAGAGAAGACCGTGGAGACGCTTTATCATATCCGATGAGTGTTACCACTTTAGAAATCGAAATCTGGAAATTGAGGAAATCAGAAGACGTGAAGTTAAAAATTCTCATTCAAATTTAAGACGACCATGATTCACATATGATTCCCAACGAGAAAGGTGAGTATTTGTCAATGGCTATGTTGAGAACTAAAAATAACGCCATGAATCATATTTGATTCAAAAAAGAAAAGGCGGCGTACGTCCATCTACCTACCAAATATATTGAAGAATGTTTCTGTCTCCAAATGTAGGAAGCGATAGTTTTTCCGTCAAATAATGTGCCATAGTATATGAATCACATATGATTCAAAATTCTTAAAAGTCCTGTACTTGACTATTCTTTTTAAATGTTAAATAGTGTTTTTTTGTTGACTTAAAAACAGAAATATATTAAATTCCTTGAATCAAATATGATTCATAGTGTTTTTTCGACTTTAAAAACAAAAAAGGTTTTTGACAAATTTGAGTATGGAATTTTAAAACATCAATAAAACACTGATGAGTCATATGTGATTCACGCACGTTAAATTGACTGAAAAATTATAGGACAGCAAGATTCTTATTTCTGTCCAGGTGGCATCACTGTCCATTAATTTTTAATAAGGAGAAAAACTACTAAGAGTTCACTCAAATAATGATGAGTTATATGTGATTCATGATCTATTAAAATGAATGAAATTCTTAATTATATCAAAGTAACATCACTGTCGCACTATTCTTCTTAAGCAGAAAAACTACTAAGAGTTCACTTAAATAATGATGAGTCATATATGATTCACGAACGTTAAAATGAATGAAAGACTATTCAAAGGGCTGTAAATTTTAAATATTATCAAAGTGGCATCACTGTCCACCTATTCTTCATAAGGAAAAACTTTTCGTCGTAGTCTGTTATTCATGTCCTAGAGCAATTTTCGCATCGCTATTCGGGACCCATTTGTGCCAGAGAATAAGAACTCGGAAAATTTATTTTACGATAGAGAATTTTATCGAAAGTTTTTCGCAACCCTTTTTAATGACATTCAAAAATACCTACCAACCGCCATGGCCACCTCTTTTCATACCCAAAAAACTCTTTGTCTTCGGCGTGTTTGGTCGAGGGTGACCGTAAGCTCGAACCGAACTTAACCCAAGAGATAATGTTCAAAGTTTGCGCCAAGTTTTAACCCATCAGCTAATTCATCGCATTTGGATTTGAAAAATTATAACGAACTCCCTTCGGCCTCTGGAATGTCGGATGGTGTCTAGATTTGTCTGAAAAAAAAAAAAAAACATCAAAGAAGTGAAACAAATGGACATCACTTAAAAAATTGATGGACATCCAACGACAACAGACCACTGACGGGACGGGACCCTATTCCCTGGAATCAGGAATAGAAAAATATGCAGAAAAAAGAACACATCATTCGGATTATTAATTTGGAAAACCTCTGCGAGAGCAGCAGCACAGCAAAGCCACTTGTTCCACAGAGTGTTCGCTCAAATTATGGACTTTAATCCGACTTAATCTCGTTCATTGCGTGGTACCGACGGAATGGGGGGAGTTGTAACTGAATCTGAATCCGAGATGTGCTGCAGTTTCTGCCTGTCCAGATGGCTGTTTTCATTTTGATGGGGCCCTAGAGTTGGAGTTTGTTTTGTGTGTAGTCATCGGGATGACGTTGATTGAAATGAAATTGGAATTTATGAAAATTTTCAAATTCCACACTCCTCACTGCCGAGACCGCTGCGCTGGTTGATGATGTTTGATCGTTGATTGTTGATTGGTGGGTTGTACAGTTTGACATTGTGCATTCAACACGATTGGGATGACGTTTGGCTCTCCAACTTGGACCTGCAGCTTCGCCTCGGACTCATGAAATAGTTGGTGTGTGTGTCTTGTCTTGTGGGGCACATCATTAGCTTCGTTTTATTACAAGAATTAGCTCTGATCTCCTGCAGTTTGATATACAAAACGTTTAGCGTCTTTAACCTGATCTTGGCGCTCCGAAAAAAAAAAACATGGTAGTATGGCTGCTGTGCTTTGCTGGTTGCTGTTGAGCCACATCGAGCAAGTATCTCTCAATGATCCATGAAATATTAAACGTTAATCATTCTTAATGATGGATGATGAAATTTGTTGTTTTTGTTTTTGTAAATCTTATGTTGTGTCTTAGAGCTGGATTATAATGATCCTGACATCCGGCTGCGGCGTCAACTTTTTTTTACTCCTCTCAATCCGAAATGATGTCAGTTTGGTTTTTGGTGAGAGATCGTGGATAGACGACGATCTCAAACCTCAAACATTCGAATGCAGATCAAGTTCGTGTTTGAATCTGGTTTGGGGATTTTTTTTTCTTTTTTTGATGTGCGAGATCTGCAATTACTTAAGCTGTGGAATTAATTCCTTAATTAGCTTAAAAGTAGCTCTTCAGGTTTCGAAAGCAAAGGTAGACTTTCCAATTTTCTATGAGAGACCAATTTGTCTGTCAAAGCTATTTACTAAGTGGTGATTATTTGCTAAACACTTGAGGGTAGTAATTTGTTATATTGATATGTGAATTTGTTGTTGAAAAAGTTGGTCGAACTGCTGATTGCTCGACCTCACGCTGCTTTTGCTGGCTTGTTTGAAGTCAATCGGTTTGATGGTAATGGATGTTGACAATTGACCCTAGAGCTGTTTTATTTTGCGTTCAAGAGAATCGTTTAAATCTATTTGTTTTTGATTTTTCAACACGAGCGCGGTATTCAATAGAAACCAGAAGCTAGAAAGTTACGAAATAATTGATCCGAAGGTCGACAATTCAAAGTGAGGTTGGGGTTCCCCAGTTATTTTTTATTTTTATTTTCAGCTTGCCTACTCTTTCATTGAAGTCAAACTTGGCAGTCACTTGAGGAGATCGAATTCAACAGAGGCTCACGTCAATTTATGTCAAAACCCACAAAGCCACTGGAATTTAGCCCAACAACATTTTTTGTTTGATTTTTAAATGTCCCAGAGTCCCCTGAATGACCTGCTACAACCTTCAATTCCCAAAATCAACGAAAATGTCACCCAATTTGCATTTAAATGTTTACAAAGTCGACTCTGGCCTTTAAGCACCCAAACAGATCTACGATACACAAGAGAAACCTTCTACAGGGCATCAAATCCGGCGGATACGTTTTACGTTTATTTCACACGTCATTTAACGCTTCTCGTTTTTTTCTATTTTTTCCCAACTCACCCTTATGGTGATTTATTCATCCTATGGCAAGTTGCGTACGAAAAGGAAAAAAGGCTCTCCTACAAACACCTTTTTTTCCAACCAGGCGACAATATCCTGGGCGGTCGATGAGATGAACACGACAAATCTTCTCACTTGCCATGTCATTGAGGAAGAAAAAATTTTAAATTAAAATTCACAGAGCAACACTCCATACAATCAGAGGCATATATCTCATCCAGGAAGAGCGAAGACGACACTCGAAGAAGAAGATGTAAATGGATGTGATTTCGGATGTCAACCAGTGGACCGAACCGAGAGCGAGCGACACATCGGATGACGAGAAAAAAAAAGAACAGTCAATGTCATTTGGGAGAAATCCAAACATATGTCAGATCTGTGTCAATTAGGCGCTTTAAACAAATAAAACACACAAGCAACATGCCACTCTACACCAATAAAAAAGTGCGCGCGAGGGTGTAATCCAATCCTGATCTCTGACTTATGCTGTTTAAAGTAATAAATAATCCAAACGTGTGATGAGGAGTGAGCCTGAATCTCTGAAAAGTAAAACTCGGCTAATTGGAAGGAGCATACAGAAACCTGGAATTCCTTGTGAGAACCAAAGAGTCTAGACGGGCGGGTGAGTGTTTTTTTGCCGGAATTTCAGTTCTGGGTGGCGAAACAAGCTCATTTCGTCCTGGGAGATGCAATAATCTGAATCAATTGGAAGTAATTTTTTTTCCACCGAAGAGAATGAAATTAAATCATGTCATGTCAACTGCTCTGCGACTTTTCGACGCCATTTTTTTCCTTCTTCCTTTATTTGGGGATAAATCTGTAGATAATTTAAATGGGGGAAGATACATAAGTCCCTCAGGCGCAGAATCGTCATTCGACATGATGATTTGTGAAAAGTTCGTTATGGCTTTGACAGTTCAATTTGCGATGCGACACATATGAAGTTAGTTGGGATCCCTCGAGCCAGTTAAGTCTACATTAATCAAATCAACAATTTAATGGCTAGAACTGCTCTAGCGTAATTTTTTCAGTTAAATAGCCCTGAACACCTCAATCACTTTAACATACAAAAATGTAAGTTAGATCCAGTTTGCATTACTTCATTAGGGTTCCCCTGTTTTCCTTATCCACTCATTTGTTTTTCGCAACTCACCATTCCCCATCGCGCTGCAATTCAATTCTGCGAAATTTATTCTGTGAATGTATTTTTTTTTCTCTTTTTCAGGAAAAAGGTACTAAGTTTGTTTTAATTCCTTTATGGAATTTTTTACATTTATCATAACACGCAAATCTCTCATTACCTGTTCGAAGAGTTTGTATAGTTGAGTTTGAGCGGAATCCCGAACCGTTTGTCTGTTTGATGGCAACACTTGTTCTGCACAATATACAATGTACATCGAACGGACATCGGAGTGTTGCAGGCTGCACTTGAAACCGTATTCCTGCTATTTAAGTATTGAAAGAGCTCATTTTATTGCTTCGCATATGTTGGAAATGAGTGCAAAAGTTTTGTTCGCATTGCTTGTATAGTTTTTTTTTTTTTTCTTGCCAACTGTGAATGAGACTTTAATTTGGTTAGAAATTATCCGTGTCAGTGATACTGTGAGAAAAGGGTTGAAATAGTTACGTTTTGCAAATTGATTTCACTTGATAGATTTACTGAGGACTTGCAAAAGTTGCGTTTTTGCAAGTAGAACTTCTTTATGAGTTATTTGCTACATTTTGCAATTTCGCAAACAATTTCGCAAGGACCAAATTATCTTTTTTACTGTAAGCAACCTTATCACAGTTGTGTCCGTAGCCTAAGTGGTTAGGTGCGTTGACTGCTAAGCAGAACGTCGTGGGTTCGAATCCTACTCGGGCCCAAAGTTTTTATTTCATCTTTCACGGACACTGCCTCTTGCGAAGAACTGACAAAACTTCCAAGAGTATCATCTGTCATGAAAAAGTGCTTCTCAACTTTGCCGTTCGGAATCGGCGTTAAATCTAGGTCCCCTCAATTCTTCACACGCACCAAGAGAATTGTTGATGAGAGTTAGCCACTTAGGCCTTGGCTCTTCAAGAGCTGTCGCGCCACTCTATTTATTTATTTATTTATAACCTTATCACAACTTTTTGGCACTGAGATAACGTTTTACTTCTTCGCAAAGATTCGTAAAGATTCGCATTTAGCAAAAAACAATTATTTCATTGAAATTTTGCAAATTTTACAATATGGCTTTCATTTAACTACATCGAAAACTTGAAATTTTGATAAAAATTCACTTCAGGGTAACGTTTCCTTGCTTCTCACTAATTCGCATTTAGCAAAAAACCAATTATTACTTCACAATTTTCCAAATTTCCTAATGGCCCACCTGCGAAGTAGTCTCAAACTTGAAATTACTGTAAAAAGTCACTTCGCAAACCTCATAATAATATTAGTGTCCTTATCACAGCTTTTTGGCACTGGAGGATAATGTTTTACTACTTCGCAACGGTTCGCAACTACTTCGCCAAACTGTAAAATTTTGTATTAAATTGTACACATTTCGCAACCACTCATTAAAACATTTGCATAATGAATGTTAATAAAGTGACAGCAATCGTTCGCACCATCAGTCGAAGCAATTTGCGAAGTTTAATTTTTGACAGTTTGCCCTTATGCTCGAAAGAAAAAGTTCAGCAATCAGATATAGAACTTCGCCAAAGAAGACCGAAACCGGTTTATCAGATATAGTGTAGAAGTAATTTTCATAAATTTTTTATTTACACTAACGACTCTAATTACCACATTGTTTTATCTCACCTTCCGACCTGGTGATGATTGTTTCGCATGATGCATGGACTGCATGCACTCCGAACTCAGGTGCTTTGTCTTCCGCCTCGTCTTCACTTCTGTCCTTCATTGTCGTCGCTGCCTTATCGTCATTCAGCATTTTCGTCATCTGCCACCCGGTACCGCCCCATTTCGGTACACTTTGTTTTTGCAACTTTTTGCCGCCGAAGCCAGTTTTTGCAGTTTCCTTTTCCTCAACTTGCAAACTTGCCCCTGATTGTCTGTTTCAATTTAAAATGCCAGCTTCTGATGAGCTATAGACGTTTTCTTAAAGACCTTCGCCTCTTGCGAAGCGTGTGCATGCAACTTTCTTATGTTATCACTTAATAAAGTTATGTACACGCATACCGTATATCAAGTGGAGGCATATTTGTGTGCGAGCGAATGCGAAAAAGTGCAAAATACCGTGACAAACTAACACGGAATTGTGTATGCTCTCGCCTTTTCATCGCACTAGCACATTCAGCCATAGCCAGATGATGATGTGGCTGTCCATAGGTACAAGAGATAGATACACGAGATTGTACACATCTTTGCAATCGAGTTTGTTTTAATTTTGCAATGCACAAGTCCCGCATGTCCAAGTTTTTGCGATTTGCAATTTCGCACGATTGAGAGATGATAATGACTCGATACGATGTTAAGTTGATGAAGTTAATTTCTCGGTTCCGGATGGTAAACCACTCAACATAGTTGTTCAAGAATGTAGATGAAATAATTAAACCGAACAATGATTTGAGTAAACATCAAGGTGGATGGGATAGCCAAGAGAGCGGTTGCTATGCTTGGCCTCATGTTGCCAACTTGGTTTGCTTATTTAGATTGAAACTAAGTGAGGTTTCGAGTTCTATCGTAAGTGATCTCCGCTATCTTCACCTGTCATAAGTCAGTGACATAGAATTATTGTCATTCTTGCTATCGTCGAAATGTCCCCCGACACATCGCAATAAAACAAAATCAATAGCAACATTGTTGCAACATTCTCCCCCTCAATTTGTACATGTGTATACCTGTGCTTTTCCGAACGGATGACGGAATTAATTAAGCCAACAGTGCGCGCTGATAATTAATTAACATATCATAGCGCAGCGCTGTTAATTACAGGCTTATTATTTGTGAGGCCTCACTATAGCTCGTTGGTACCTTAATATTTTTATTTGCCTTTTTTTTGAAAATGTTTTTACAGCCTGTAATGGCAATCACTCTATGGGCAGGTGCAAATTTCAGCGCTGAAATTTTGCAATTATCGCTGGGCTGTTGTGCAGTGCTGGTGCTGTGCGGCGATTTGCATGCAAATACATCGTAAAAGCTAAATGGTCGATTGGGTATTATGACTTTTATGCATGTTTGTTTTCTTATCGAGTACTGCTAAATCTCGATAAATTGTAATTTTGACTTGAAACGAACGCCCTTGGGTTAAGGTATTTTCTGTTAATTGTTGCGCCAAACTCAATTATATCGGAATTTGGAGCAAATAAGCCCTCTTCTGTTCAATCAAAGCAGAAGAAGACAAAACCTCGTCATCTTGAAGGTAAACCTCAAGAAACCTGAAGAAAATTAAATTGAAACCAGCCCACCACAAGAAAATGCCAATCCAAGCGTAAACACCCAAGCACACACTTGCTAATTGACTGACCCTTCTGCAGATGCTCAATTTTCTTAACCAAATGGAATGGCACTATAACTCCGATAGGCCTCAATTGACAACGGAAACAACAACACAAACTATAGACATTAACTCGTCCAATGTGACAATAATAATATAAGAGGCAGGTGACCATTTTGTGTGGACCACATTATTGACAACACGTCAGTGAGTTGAGTTTAGTGCGGCCAGCAATTATTGTGACATCATCAGAGTGACCACACTGCTTGATACTTCTTTGGTTCGGCTAATGACCACATATTATGACATGATGAGATTGCAGGGAGCATGACCTGTGTGATGGCACACCCCCCTGCGATATGAGAAAATCTGCCAAGACGACAGTTTGTCTCCTGTGGGAAGCAAAGGGTTGTGTTTGGAGGCTTTAAATGTCGGATGTTAATAAATTTAAGTTCGGCAGGTTGACCAATCGATAGAGGGTTGAGAGTGTGTTTATGTAGAGTCAAGAAGGTAGTAATTTGTGGTCGGGTTTGTTATTATAATTTCATCAATCAAAAGTGGGGCAGTCCACATTTTATTGATTTTGGGTTATCACTTTGTGAAGAGACTTAAAACAACTTCAATGGATATTCCGTGTTACAGTTCATATCTCGTCCATTAATCACTTATTGATATTACTTCTATGTTTGATAAAATGGGAAGAATAAACTCATAACTGTTTAAGCGAAAAAACTACGCACATGCCAATGCTGAACCATGTGCATATTGAGCGACCAAAAGTGGACGAAAAAAGCAGTACGTAAAGTTATCATCATTCGTCATTCATCATTCATCATTCATTATTCATCATTCATCATTCATCATTCTCATTCATCATTCATCATTCATCATTCATCCTCATCATCATTATCTTCTCATTCATCTTCACATTCATATTCATCATTCATCATTCATCATTTATCACTCATCATTCATCATCATTCATCATTATCATTCAAATTCATCATTCACTTCACATTCACATTCACATTCACATTCACATTCATTCATTCAACATTCACATTCACTTCAATTCAACATTCAACATTCAACATTCATTCACTCATTCAACATTCAACATTCAACATTCAACATCAATATTCACATTCAACATTCAACATTCAACATTCAATTCAACATTCACAAACATTCAACATTCAACATTCAACATCAACATTCAACATTCAACATTCAACATTCAACATTCAACATTCAACATTCAACATTCAACATTCAACATTCAACATCAATTCAACATTCAACATTCACATTCAACATTCAACATTCAACAATCAATATTCAACATTCAACATTCAACATTCAACATTCAACATTCAACATTCAACAGTGAGCAGTCAACAGTCACAAACACCGATGTCGATGTTTTTCGGCGATAATTGATTAATACAAGTGGGATTAGTTCACAGCTCATTCCAAAAATTTAAAATTTTGGATCTGATGCATGAAATGTTGTCCGTGAAATTGCACAGGCTGAAAGTTTTAAACTTAAAGCCCCGTCTGCTACAACATGAAAAATTGGCAGTGTCCAAACTGGTAGCCCGAATTCAAACAAATTCCCTTCCCACATTAGTTCTGCCCAATTCTACCGAAGAAACTGCCATAACACGTTAAGTTTACATTACATCACTCCGACGATATGGTCTTTTGTTATGTCTCATCTTCAGTCTTCAGCCTCATCCCCCTTAAGACAAACAAATTGATATCTTCTCCATTTAATTCGGACAATGCGCACTCCTCTTTCCTTCTATTCAATTAAGTCCCGCGACAAATTGACATTTTATAGGCCACGAGGAAGTCACAACTCTCCGCCGCACTCATTGACGAAGGCCAAAAACAGATTTGTACTTAGTGCACACCCAAACGATTAGAAAGGAATTGCTGTGTCACGTGGCACCTTTGATTATATGGGATGCGGAACACTAAGACACCGGACACGTGTCGGTTGTCAGGCGGGATGCGATGATTCTGGAAATTCGTATAAATCGTCCGGAACGCGCATCAATTCTGCTCTGATGATGGGCTATTCTTGCAACATTTCATTATTCGAACCGCACTTGCTTCATCATGAAATCGAACCAAAAAACGAAAAAGAGATACACCAATTATCTGATTGTATCTGTTCATCGGTTGTACCATGGGCATGTCCAGGTTGTACTATGGGCATGTCCAGGTGACACAAAGTCCCATCCACTGACCGCAAGGCGTCTTATCCAAACATCCGATCGGTTGTCAAAATTGTTGAAATAATTTTTCGGCGGCGGCGAGGTGCCGCTTGATATCTATACCTACTCCGGCTATTCGTATCTAATTACACGAGTCACTGATGTGTTTTTGAGATTATCCTTGTCACACATAGCCCGAGGAAGGTACAATTTTCGATGCCAGGCCAAGCCTATACCCTCCAGGAGGTGAGGACTCAATTTTTTGTTCTCCAATTTGGTTGATTTGTTTATAATTATTACAAAGTCACTCGCACTCACTTGCTTGAGTGTTATCTAAGCAAATTAGGGAATTATTGAAAAACCCTTAAAAATAAATAAACATTTGGGAAATCAATCCGTGAGGCTTGCGAGATATCAATCTTGAATGTGTGTGCTCTTTGGAACGTTTTCCGTTGTTGTCATTTTGTCGTCGGTATCAGAAGTTTGTTTGGCTTTTTGATTGTTTTGTCGGAAGTTAGGTGTACAGGTGTGTCGCCGGGTATACACGAGTAGGAATATCAGTGGATGGACGATGGTTATCGGCGCGGCGGCAGCGAGTAGGTAGACGCACAAAATTGATTTGATAAAAATAACAAACAAACGAAAATTATGCGTTTGGGAAATAATTAGGCTTTGACCCTTGGGGTCATTAGTTGTTGATGTCAAGTGTGTCAGTTGTGGGCGGGTTTCGTTTGGCCAAAATATTGTAATTAAAGGACGGGGATGAATTTGTATAGGTTTTTGTGGAAAATGTGATGCTTAAAGGTCAGATCTTGATAAGTTCGTGAATTTTGACGAAATTATTAAACTGGCTTGTGGCACTCGTTTAACAATTCATAAAATTTCTAATGGAAGACAACCGGAAATGGGCTTCAAATACATTGTTGCTTGAGAATAAATGGCAATTAATTCAACGAGTTGAAAGCAGATTCTTTGAAAGTCGTAAACAAAACCACGACTTCGTTGTCTCTAAATTTTAAATCATTCAACTATTTAACACCAAGTTAAAATAAATTAGTCTCTCTCATGACTTTTAACAAATTCAGACGAATATAAATTATTTTGGCAATGATAACCTCGCGAGCTTTGAAAATTCAACAATCTCGAAGACAATCAACATTCGCTCTCCGCCAGCACAGCGGCGGCGGAGACCGCTGCCAATAAATCATTTTTGGCTAAATTCACAAATTAAAATAGACAAACAGTTTCCACACAACGACGACAACAAAACTTTTCACATTTTTAATTAATTAAAAAAACAAACATTTTAGCTCGTTGCAAACTGCCAACATTAATCAAGACGGAGCAGTGTTGCTCTCGTCCAACTCTCAGGCTCGTGTGAACATTTCACTAAGATCTCACCTCATCACTTTGTCGACTAGTGCGAAATGACAAACGAAATCCCAAATTTCATTTTCGACACGAATTGCTTTGAAGTGACATCGCCGAATGCCAAACACATTACACCTTTAATCACCTTGTACAGCTCGAGCATTGAGCTATTTTTGTCCTATCGAGCTTTTCGCGCAGTTCTATAGATTCAAATGTTAAAAATAGCAAAATTAAATTAAACTGCCGCGTTGATGTGACAACATGAACAGTTTTGAACCCAAATCCGCGAGGATCATCAGCGAATTCATTTTAGGAACGCAGCGGCGATCCGCTCGATACACAATCTCACTGAGGCAGAGGCATTTTTATTCTTACTCCAATCGGGGGGTAATAAATCACGAGATGCGCCCAGTGTTTGTCTTAATTAACGCAAACGCTTCATTGAGGATGAAATGTAGGTATGGCGATGACGGAGAGCAGGAGATAGGATGTGATACTTCTCGGCAAAGTGTGATCACATGAAGTGACACTTGTTCCAATTAATTGCTCGGCTCAGACATGCTGGGAAGGAACCAGTGCTCTTTGGAATTGGAGATGTGTCGCCTCTCGTCTGATTGGACCACACCGAAGAAGCTTGATGCATGCTTATGTCTTTACTTTTTGTCTTCTGGTTTCTGGGTGACAAATCAAGAGATTTCGATTTTTTTTCGTCACTTTTATTGTGCTTAAAATGCCACTGCCTCTGCCACACACAGACCCAGAGCGAGGTGCGAAGAGATTGTGATGGCTGCATTCTTCGGGAGGCGAAAGATTGACAGCTTTTTGGGGAACACACAGGCTGTTAAGTGGTGCCAAAGTTATTGTGAGCTTCGAGACGATATATTTTTAAGGAACTGCGATTGCTATTTAATTGATACAATGTGATGAAAGAGATTCTTCTCGCCTTTTGTTTTTTGAAATTTGTTGACTTTTACTGAAATTCGGGTGTCAGGAAAATTCTTGTTGAAATACTAGAACAGAAGGAAATTGGGTTTTCCGTCACTTTTTGGTGGTTTTTGAAAGTTCTCGAAGCCAAAAATAATTCCTTTATGTAATTAAGTTTAAAAAAACTCATAAAAGTTGAAAACCCCGTTTTGAACAAAAAATATATGTACCCGTTTTCGAACTATTAGGCGTTAATCAAAAATTATGTTTGACATCTGCAAACGTAGTTTACACGTATGCATAGTTTACACTATGCAAATGGTCCACCACTATTTTTAGTAGCTTAAGGTAAGCGACGTTACCCTTCTTTAAATGTTGTTTAGCTATATTGAAGTGCCCAATGCAGGCCTAAGAAGACGTGAGTTCTGACCATCGAAAAAAGCTACCCATCTAGCATCAGCATTTATTGCTCCTTTTTTTGCGAAACGGAATTAATGAGCAAGATGTATACGTTGTAGACACCCATATTAACCCATGTGCTGACACAAAACTCATAGATCTTAACCTGGGTAAAAGAGCTGTTACTACCCAACTCATCTATCTAGTAAGAGCCTTTACATGAGTGGATATCCACTTTTCCTCCAAAAACATAAAAGGAAAGGTACTTTTGCACAAAAAACTGAAAACCCAACTCATTATCATTTAACACCCGAAAATCCTTTTCATCCCGAGAAAATAAAAAATTAAATTTCCCGCCGCCATCACACGAGCGACAGACCATCGCCAACTTACATCCAAAAAACCGCACCACCAATCTCTTGATATTAACATTTTTTGTTCCCAAAAAAAAACCTCCTATCCCACCTAAAGGTAAGCGTAAAAAACGTATAGTTTAAGTATAGGTATACCTATCGCCGCTGTTATACCGCTGCCGTAGCGCGGTTCCCTCGCCAACAAGAAAATCATTAACGCGCACAATTTTCTCACCCGAGCATGTGTTGAATATGTCACATCCACAACTTCGCACATCGCTACCACCAAAAGCGAATACAAAACGGGGAAGAAGGATGCTTTAGCTGCCAGCCTGACTGACTGGCTATGGGTTTTGGTTTTGGGGATCTGGCTGCCTCTGTCTGCGGTGCGCTCCTCTTTTGTGGTATATTTTCCACATAAAAAAAAAACGAGCATAAAAAATAAAAGAACATTGAAATATTCCTCCATTTAAAAAGAGGAATAGATAGATACATTTATATTCAATTTAAAGTATGTGCTCTGAAGCAGGACAGGGATAGGAATACACGACGAAGGAAAAACAAAAATACCCTCGCTCGAGGGCAGCTTTAGTTTTCTTGAAAGTTGACAACAACAAAAAAAACTCGTTGTTGCTCCTCAATGATGGCAATGGCAACAACGAGAACGACAACTCTGACGATGATGATGGGTAGATCTCATTGCCGCTTCAGCTGCAACAGCAGCCGTCGATTATTTAGCATAAAGAGGTCTCTCAGCGCTCCTTGCCCCCACCACCACACGCTTGCTCCATCATCAACAACACAACGTGACCAGTTTCAGCAATAAGCCTTCATCAGGCTCGCAACTACCATCACCGCCATACAATCAAAAGATCCCACATCCCAATTGCACAAAACAGAATGAAAAACAAGAAACACAATTTTTTTCGCAGCCATCGTTTTGGCATCGGCAGCAGCAGGAATTTCCACCTTTCCATTTGCGGCTGGCAAGTTATCGATTAAGAATAAGAAAAAAAGGACTTGATTCCCCCCACATACCCCAAGTGACCAAAAGCACTAATTCTCCATGTCACAAAAAGAAGCTGAAATTCTCTATAAAAGTTCCGCCCCCTGTTTTTTCCATCCTGGATAAAGTTCTTGCTTATCTTTTCATATTCCCCTCACTGAATCAAGTTTCGTTGGTATTTTGGTATTTCTACTCACTCACTCGCTCTCAAAGGAACAAGTTTTCGTGAGTTTCCCCTGCGAAATTGAGCGAGTTTGATGATGTGCCACGCCCTCTTAACCAAAATGGCTGAAATGTGATTTTTTTTCGCTTGTCATTGTCGAATTAGAAATTCACCTCAGTCTACATTCAGCTGGCAGATGGTTGAGGTTCAGTGGAAGGAAAAGATACTTTTGTATCTGAAGGGGGAATTTTTGTATCTTTTGGTAGTTTTGTGAGATATTTATTAAAACTAATTGATTTGTTCGAAAATATGATTGAATGTGCATTTTTTTTCAATAAGATACTTTTGTATCTTTTCTTAGTTTTGCTGTATCTTTTGACACTTTGACTGTATCTTTCGCATGAATTCTGGTGAATTTGTTAAATTAAATTGAAGAATGATAAATTTCGTATTTTGCTGCACATAAATAAGCTTCAAGTGCATGCCGTCGGGCCGATGTTGTAATCTATATTCACTTCAATTTCAGTTAACCCATTCCAACGCCCTGTTACGAATCTCTATTCATCTCTATAAAATTTATGTAGGTTTATATGACACTGTTGGTATCTCCAACTATCACATCTTGGTGTTGACATTTGAGAAATTTGTAGCTCATTCCGTGTGTTTTGCAAATTTAGTATTGCTCAGAGTGTGCGATATAGATTTATAGATACATTATTCTGTAGTGTGTTTTGTGTGTGATATTTTGTGAGTGGGCGGGTTCATTTTCATGAAACATTCAAGATTGTAATGAGATGTCAGCAGTATTCTGTGGATTTATTTTCAGATACTTTCAGCAAATAATATGACGAGATGTATCTATCTTGGTAGCATTGCTCTCATAATTCTTTATTTATTGCAATTATTTTTGGGGAGTTTGTTTGAAGGAGATGGAGACGACATGGGTGGATTTTGGTGTAAAAATGCAAAATTCATTTGATTTTCGAGGATTTTAAGCAATTGGGTGGGGGGGGGGGTTGGGGGTTCTGTCTCAATGAAAAATGAAAACATAAATTATGATTTGTTCGGCAAGACAGTTTTGAAGTTATTTTATTTTCAATTTAATGTTTTATTTGTTGGAATTATGTCATCATAAAAATGGATTGAAATATCTTCAGTCGTTACCTTAGTTTGTTAGTATTGGTCTAGTACAATTAATCATGTTTTTCTTTCAGCTATAATTATATTTTGTGGAGATACTAACACCTATCTATAGTTCAACATTAAGAAACTACTTAATTTTAGATCGCTCGAGCAATTAAGAACGAAACCTTTGTTTAGTTTTTAATTGAGATTTTTTTGGAAATGGGATTTTGAATAATGTTTGGATCGCAAGCAATGCGACGGCATCTTGTGGCTTGATTTGGATGAGAAAAACATAAAAATTAATGACAATGGGTGTTTATTTGTTTAAAGGCAACAAATCAAATGTTGATGTAATTGTTAGACATAAAATAATCGAGTAATTAATGTATTAGTCGCGTCAGTTAATATTTTCCATGAAAAGTTTAAAGCGTAAGGTAGAGGAAGGCCAATTCTTGGTACCAAGTTGCATATCACTTTTTTCTGTTCAGCCGGTTCTGACCTTCCAGCAAAAGGAATTCTCCTTTCAAATGTTGAGTGTCCAAATTAATTGCCTCACGAAGTGTAATTTTGGGAAATTTTTTGACATTTTTAAAAACATTTCTAAACACATGGCAACTAAATTAGTTAAGTTTTAAGAGTCGAAATGGAAAATTAGAAGTTTTTTTTGTCGAGATGATTTTCCAACTTTGTTTTCATTAAAGATTCATTTGAATGAATCAAACTTTTGATGTCATGACGAAAAAGCCCATCGCCACATGTGTTCTGGTAAAATTAAAAACCCCCAAAGGCTCAGCCTTTAGCGCCATGTCAAGTTTCTCACAATTAAGAATATTAAGCTATTATCTATCGCCAATCAAAAATGCCCACCTCCAAACAATGTCATTAAGAATCCTTTTTAATTACCTGAAAATGAATGTAGGTAAGCTGCCGTTCAAGGTGGATCCTTACAAGGTTTAAGCCCTCTTAAGGCCAATGGCGCTTACCAAACAAGTACCTCACACAGAAAATCACTCACTCCAAATATACAAATCTATACATGAAGGTATCAGCCATTTTTAATTGCCAACCACCACCGCCATGCACCCACTATCATTATCCTGTTTTCCTGTCTGACTGGACAGCGACAACGTTTAACAGTTTGATTTTTTTTTGTAAGCCTGTAGAAATTTGCCTCAGCTCGAGTTACGCAACGAGCAGTTATAGGGACTGCAATAATGTACGACAACGACCGACACAACGAACGCAAGTCTGTGAATTATTTATATCCGTTCGAGTTGTGTAATAACAAACTGAATTATTTAAAATCACATTCAATATCGCACACATACACATCGAACTGTTCCAAAAAGGAGGGTGAATGATACTTGCATACCCACATGGCAGCCAGACTCAAAAGTGTCCTTGTTCCTGTGTAACCAATCCGGCAATTAAATGTAATGACAAACAAACGAACGGTGGGGACGGAGTGTACCATACTACCAAATACAAATAGTCCTTTGATTAATTATACACTCTCCTCACAGCGCCCTAAATCACCGAAACAGGTCACAAAACAAAATGTCTTCATTAGAGAGTGTGAGAGCTGGCGAGTGGGGACAGAAGAGGCCCTATCTCGATTTGATAGAGAATTTTCCATTTTTCTGTGAGTTTGGGTTTTTTTTTAGGCTCACATAACTGCAGGTGATTCTCCATAACTGGCCACAGAATTTGAATTCACAACAAGCTGACCTTTCTCAGAAAATACAAAAAAAAAAAAAAAAAACAGGCCCGCTCTTCCTTGTTCCTTCTGCAATAAGCATAGCATAAAATCGAAGAGAGATCGAAACGATTGATAGAATTTATAACAAATTACAATCGAATAAATTTGTAATTCATCAAAATCACGGTTCTGCTGCTGCAGCAGCGGGCTGAGTTCTTTTTTTTTTTTGTGAATAAAAAGTCCAAAGTCACCATCAGAATTGACTCTGATCGCTGCTGAATTCTCGATGGCCCGGAGAACGAGGAACCATCAGCGTCCAGGCCAAGTTTGAATATTGACCATGGGGCAAGTAGTGGCAGAAGCAGCAGTGGCAAGAAGACAGATGACCCATTCTGTCTGCTGTCAGAAATTGAAAATCGCTCAAATGCTGAGTTGTAGACGAAAGGCGGACGCTGGCGAGTTTGGTTGGGAGAGGCAACAGAAGCCAAAACCACTTCAACTTAACCCCATACCTATACAGATACACATTGAGTTCGAGGCATCCACGTCATGGCAAAAGAGTAGATATTTGGTGTGGAGTCAGCAAAATGTGAACCGATGATGACTTCCGCATGTGAACAACATGAGGAGTTGTGCGGAGGACTATATGGGGACGTTGGGACTTTTGAGAGACTATACGGGGAATGGGAACGCGAAAAGTTGCTGGTATCGGTAGTGGTTGATATGCAAACATTTATGTGGAAAGCGCGCAGAGTTGGCCATCGCGCTGCACCACACCGTGTTTGTCTGGTATTTCATGTGTAGGGAAAATTGAATTACGAAATCAACAGAATCAATCTAGGGAATTCCGAAAAAATGGAAAAGAGGGATGAGCTGCTAGTCACACCAACAGCACCAGCAGGAGAACTAAATAACAGGAAGGAAAGTAGTAAATGCTATGTGCAGGTTAACGTAAGGCTTTCATGTTCGAGAATTCGGCAAATGAAGCTCCAAAGATCCTGAATTAACTTCTTGTTTCAACTAGAAGGTAAGAAGAGGTACGAAAAATGAGAATTTGAATAAAGGGAAATTCCTTATTTGAAAATTTTGTAAACGCATCAGTTTCGCAGTTTTAAATGACATTGTAAGTAGGAATGCGGTCGGTTGGGTCTGGGAATTCGGAGTAAGAAAGAGATAGCAATGCATTTAAATGAGAGAGGTGATAAGAGGATAAAAATTGGAATTGTTTTTCTATTTTTTAAGTGTAGAACGATATTTGAGATTTTTGGAAAAAATGTACTTATAGGATCTCAGATTTGAGTTAGATTCGACTTGAGCTTTTACTGAAAACCGAGAACAAAAAACACAAAATGTTTCCTTTCAATTCAAACAAAGTCCAACTGCTACCTACAGCCGTTCAATTCATGCACAAGTAAAACACTTTTGAAACCACACACACATGTCTGAAGTCTGAGTATCCTTTCCTCATCATGTTAACATCCAATACACTTTGTGTACATAAATTTGAAATTTTTGAAACTGAAAAACAGTTTCTGATTGCACGAAGTGAAATGTATTTCTGTTTCGCACGCCATTCACATTTCACCTCGCCCGAACCCGATGATTTATTTCAAATTTGAATATTTCAACATATTTCCCAATTTTTCTTCACCATGTATTCGATGGATCCTTTAGGTATAAATATATGCTGAACAACACGCCCGCCGCCGTGTGTTGGTCTAATGAAAAAGGGTTGAAGCTCCCTCGTAAGTCTAGAAGAAGCGAACGGTAGGCTTGAGCTATGGCGGAGGAGTGAGAACACGCAAATCAATACCTTATCATCAGCCTTCAGCATTCTGAAGCCATCATAATCATCATCGTCGACGTCGTCATGTCAATGAGACCCGTCTAAGGCCTCCGGACTGCAAGGGTTAGAAAAACATTTTATGTATGCCCGACAGATCTAAAAGTTCTCATCGTAAAAATGTTACTTTTGAATATTTTACTTATTTTTTCTTTTTTTTCCATCGGCTCGGTCGATTCCTTTAAAAGAAATTTCCATGTATCCTTTTAAGAATTTTTCACACCATGTTAGCGGGTCATAAAAAAATAAAAAAATTCCGAAACATTTTAAGGAAATGGAATTCGATATGTGAAAACGTTTCAATAAAGAAGGATTCACTACATCGCCATCGCCATCGTTGGCTTCGTCATCGTCCGAGAAATGGAACTACGCCATCAAGATTGAAGGGGTCTTTTCTTACGCATCATCTTTGTCGTCATCGCCATCATCATCGGTCGCCTAATTAGGAGTATCTGGGATAGGGATATGGGATTTGTGCATGAGATCGTGACGATTACAAGTGCGTGACCCCGACTTATGTTGTTAAATTTGAAATAGTGTTGATTGATGTCTGTGGAAATTGAGGAAAATTCTCTAAAGTGAGGGACATATGAATGGAAATCCGATTATAGACACTTGACTATTGTAACAAGTCGTTCTTGACTTTTTTTCTGTCGAGAGATAAATTCCCTTTGATAGGATTTATCATTTCGGTTCACTGAACAATATGTTGTCTGGTTGGACATGTTTCTTGTCTTTTTTTTTTTTTTTATCAGCTATTTGGTGATTGTTGAATTCGACGATAGAGATGACACAATTTTTGTGTTTCAATAGATTTTATCGTCGGGGTTTATGGACAGTGATAAACGGAACGGAATACACGAGAATGAATGATTCTTTTGTGTTTTGTCTTGATTGAGCATTTTGATTGAGCAGGTGATTAAATCTCCTCGGAGGGTCTAGATGAAAAGAGATGAATAGAATGAGTGGGAAGTAAGGAATTCGAAAAAAATCATCGATGTGCATTTTATATCGCCTTTCAAGCTGAGAGGTTCAGAGCTCTTGTCATCAGAGGTCTCCCACCGCAACGCTCATTGAGACCAACTTCGAATTTACACAACAATTTATCAGGTTAATGTTCAGACAATCAAAAACCATCTAACTGTAGCCTTTCATTTATTTAAAATCACATTTTGACACAAAACGTATTTAAAAATTTCCATCAAGCCCATTTCAAGATACCATCGTCTAAATGAGTTCAATTAAACCAAACAAACAAAACGTTTTCACAATCCTCCACTCTAATTACTGAGTGTTCACCTTACACCGAAAATTGGCCACTCAAAGAATTTAGAAACTAAACACCCTTCTCCCCAAACACATCAGCCACCCAAAATATTTGGTAACCTGGCAAGATATGCATCTCACATTTGCCTACAAATTATTTTTGAGAGAAAAAAAAAACGAACCTCCAATCTCGCTATCCAATTACCATGGCCATGAACAAAATAATTACCCAACAATGGTAGGATAATTAAAATATCTTTTCTGACAGGCGGTAAATAGGCTGTGGAGAGTACGAGATAGCGCGAGAAAGCCCAAACAAAGTTGATGTACCTTCATAAAGTGAAGCAACCTTTTTCGACAGATTTCATCTCGTTTGGGATGCGTGCTTCATGATTTCAGACAAAGCACATCATTTTTTGGGGAGCGCAGTGAGAGATAAACAGACAAACGACACCGGGCGACCCACTGAGCATGACGCAAGTTTTCTAATTTCTGTTACAAATCCTGTTTGGGTATCAACTGCTATAAACAACCACCTGCCCTGCCATTTGCAAAAAAAAAAATCAACTCCCCTCTTCCCCCTCCTTAGAATAAGAGAGAAAGAAATATGGCCGCATAAATTATGTCTTTATGATCGGACAAACTTTCTCCACACACAGGGTGTGAAGAAATTAGAGAAATTACAGATACGGATCCCGTTCGTATTGTAGCGAGCTGGCCTAGAGCCCTTAATAAGTCCATAGCCTAGATAAGGTGCAAGCACCACGGGTCCGTAGTACAAAAACAAAGGACTTAGAGATAACAGCGACGACAAAAATGAGGCACTGTTTCGAAGACGAACAAAGGGAAGAGAAGAAAAATCACCCCAAGAGCCAAGAGCCCGAGAAGAATTTTTTTTTTTGTATATTTGCTGATGGGTTGCGCCCGATAAGAAAATATAAATTTCATTTTTTCGTTGCTTATTTGTCCAGGCAAGTTGTGAGTGTTATTATTTGTGCGACGCGACGGCGAGTGGAGCGGCTAATGATTCCCACTTTGCCTCAAACAAATTGGTTCCTTGTTGCGCTTCGACAATGACGGAGAGCGCCCCTTTGGCCGGTCGAAATTGTCGGGGGTGTCTATCTCTCTCCTCTCTTTTCCATGACAATGTTGCTAAGGACAAAAAAAAAAAAACAAACAGAGCAAATGGACAGAGATAGGACCTCTAATTTGATACCTAGCACTTTGGAAGCATGTTCGATGCTTATCGCTGGCGGTCAATGGTTGTTTTTTGTATAGTGTTAGGTCCTGGGTATAATTTTTTAACGAGTGATTATTATGTTCTAATATGACAAGGGTGGAAATGTTTTTCTTTCTTTTTTTTTTTTGGATTTTTGTGGATATCTGAAATATATCTGCGAAACTAACAAGTAGCTTGTTTTTGAGGTGAAGACGCCTCCGGGTGCGGAATTATGTGTCAGCATAGTTGCGAAAATTCGTTAGCATAAAGGTGTTTGTTTGTTTTGGTTTTTTTTTTTGTTTGTAAGTTGGGACCTTGAGCTATAGTTTCGCAAATCGCCTTGTTATTAAAAATTTAGCTGAAATTTCATTTTTTCCGATTTCGAAGCGTAGACTTTTTTCTGTGTTTTATGTAAGTGTGAGAATGTTGGAAATTCCGTCCAGAAAAAATCTGATCTTCCCTTTCATCGCGCCTTAAAAGTCACAACTCATTATTTTTGGTTTAGTCCCCAGTGTTTATATTAGTGATGTGCCGAACCGTAAATTTTGTAAACCGAGTTAACTCAAGTTGGTTTTTTTGCAAACCGAGTTGCAACTCGGTTTGCCCAACTCGAGTTGAACGAATCCAACTCGGTTTGCCAACTCGGTTTGCCAACTCGGTTTGCCAACTCGGTTTGCCAACTCGGTTTGTTCGCCAAGTCGGTTTGCCAACTCGGTTTGAAACGTAAAAAAAAAACGAAAATAACAGGTTTTTAATCCGTCAAAATCTCTGCCATCCGCTGATAAAAGTTGAATGTCAATGGCTCAATAGAAAGACAAGGTACGACTCTAGGTCGCTAGAGGAATATTTCGTTAAAAATGTTACAGGATTGCACCGAAAATCGCTCTAGAAAACATAAAAAAAAACGAAAATACCAAGTTTTTAATCCGTAAAAATCTCTGCCATCCGCTGATTAAAGTTGAATGTTAATGGCTCAATCGAAAGACAAGGTACGAATCTAGGTCGCTAGAGGAATATTTCGTTCAAAATGTTACCGGATTGCCCCCAAAATCGCTCTAGAAAACATAAAAAAAAAACGAAAATACCAAGTTTTTAATCCGTAAAAATCTCTGCCATCCGCTGATAAAAGTTGAATGTTAATGGCTCAATCGAAAGACAAGGTACGAATCTAGGTCGCTAGAGGAATATTTCGTTCAAAATGTTACCGGATTGCCCCGAAAATCGCTCTAGAAAACATAAAAAAAAACGAAAATTCTAAGTTTTTAATCCGTCAAAATCTCTGCCATCCGTTAATGAAAGTTGAATGCCAATGGCTCAATAGAGAGATAAGGTACGAATCTAGGTCGCTAGAGGGATATTTTGTTCTAAATGTTTACGGATTGTCCCGAAAATCGCTCTAGAAAGCATTAAAAAAAAACCGAAATTACCAGGTTTTTAATCCGTCAAAATCTCTGCCATCCGAGTTGGCGAATCGGGTTGCTGAACCTAATTGGCAAACCGATTTGGCGAACCGAATTTTCAATCCGAGTTGGCGAACCGAATTTCAAACCGAGTTGGCAAACCGAGTTGGCAAACTGAGTTGCAAACCGAGTTGCAAACCGAGCTGCAAACCGAGTTGCAAACCGAGTTGCAAGCCGAGTTGCAAACCGAGTTGCAAACCGAGTTGGCAAACCGAGTTGGCGAACCGAGTTGGCAAACCGAGTTGGACCGTTCAACTCGAGTTGGCAAACCGAGTTAGCTAACTCGAGTTGAAAAAAAAAAAACAAACCGAGTTAACTCGAGTTAGGGCTAACTCGAGTTGACTCGAGTTAGCAAACCGAGTTGACCCATCACTAGTTTATATACTTAGCCCGTAAGAAGAATATCTTCTGAAACTAATATCTCGGCAACCAAAGGTCGGAATTGAGTTTGGATTTCACCGGTAGGTTCAGAATAATGAGAACTATCTGCTATCTCTGGCGCTGAGTGAAACCCAAGTAGGTGAGAATTCCGATCCTACTGAATTTCTCATTCATCGGTATAGCTTAGTGCCATTATTCTTCCTCCACCATGGTCTCGCCGTTTACATTAGAAATGATGTCGCTTACCAATTCCTTCCACAATATGGACGCTGCTCCAACCCTGTTTTCAATTATATGTGGTTTAAGTTCACCATAAATAAGCACATCATTCACTATTGTTTTCTTTATCGAAGCCCAAATTTGGACAGGGCTTCAACTTCTCGTGAATTTGACGCTCTGTCTGACTCCATCCAAAGAATTGTATCCCTGTATCCTCACACTGAAATCGTTATTACGGGCGATTTCAATGTACACATATTCCTCGTGGCTTCTCCATTCGGACCAGACAACACCCGAAGGAATGTGTGCTGAGATCTTTGCTGAGTTTAACCACCTAACTCAGCTTGTCACTGAGCCCACTCGAATATCGGACATTAATGGCCAAGCGGAAAATACTCTTGACTTGTTTCTTACGTCTGACCCTTATAAATACACTATCAGTGTATTAACGCCTCTAGGCAGATCAGATCATAGTATTATATCTGCAAATTTCTCGTGTCAAGCTAATCCAGTTAGAGAAAGAGCTCCGAAGAGAACCGTGTGGCAATACGAGAAAGCCAACTGGGACGGTCTCAACAACTTTTTCCGGATCTTTAACTGGTCACTATGCTTCCTCGATAGTGACGTAGACTCCAGCGCAGATATGATTACTAATATGATTGTTTTGGGAATGAAAACTTTTATCCCGAATAGGGTTAAAAGCATCAAACCCAAGGAAAAGTCATGGTTTGATTCAAGCTGTAAAGAGGTTATCAGGGAAAAAGAAGTAAAGTTCCGGTGTTTTAGAGCCAACCCAACTGAGGAAAACCGGAACAAGTTTAAACAAGCCAGGAAGGCCTGCAATGCTCATATTCGTCGGACCAAATTTTTACATGACCAAAAATTAAGGCAAAAAATACTGCAATGTCCCAAAGGCAGTAAGAACTTTTGGTCTTTTGTAAAAAATATGAAGAATTCTTCTTCTTCCTCGGTCCCTACGCTCGTTGACAATGACACTCCAGTTGTTAGCTCTCTCGCGAAAGCTAACCTCTTTGCTAGGCAGTTCGCCGCCAACTCTTCGCTGCCAGAGAGTGTCATGACTCCGCCAGTTCTTGAGCGCGTCAATGATTCCATGGGACAAATCTTCTTCCGCACTCGTGCTGTGGCGAGAGTCCTAAAGGATCTCAACATACATAAATCCGCTGGTCCGGATGGTATCCCCGCTATTGTTCTGAAGAGGTGTTCTTCCACGCTGGCAAAACCCTTGCGTAAGCTTTTCCATCTATCCTATTCTTCTGGGCTCGTTCCGAGCAGTTGGAAAACAGCATTTGTCCAGCCAATCCCAAAAAAAGGCGAATCTTCTTCTCCCTCCAATTATCGTCCGATTGCACTTACGTCCCTTCTTTCCAAGGTCATGGAAACGCGATAAATTATCAGCTTAAGAAATATCTTGAAGACCGAAAGCTTCTTAATGACCGGCAATACGGCTTTCGCAGCAACAGGTCCACTGGTGATCTGATGGTTTATCTCACCGAACAGTGGAACAAATCTTTACATCGTTTTGGAGAAAGTAAGATTGTTGCACTTGATATTTCAAAGGCATTTGATAAAGTCTGGCATCTTGCTCTGTTATCGAAAATGCGTGCCTTCGGTATCGATGCATCCCTTCTTCGTTGGATTAGAAACTTTCTTTCGAACCGTTCAATACAAGTTGTATTGGACGGATTCAATAATGCTGTATTGTCCAATGGGGAATTAAGAACCGTGTAGAGTTTAATGCTTCGAAAACTCAATGCTGCCTGGTATCGCTGAAGCGAGATATACACCCCCTGCCACTGTCCATGAGTGGCACTTGCATCAATGAGACCGAACATCTCGAGATTCTCGGTATGCGCATCACTGACCCCCTCTTGTCGTCCGAGCACATACGCGATGTCGCCAAAAATGCCGCAAGAAATTTTTCTCACCGTCTGATCTGGCTATTATCTATAAAACCTATATCCGTCCAAAGCTTGAGTACAATTCACATTCTCTGGGCTGGTGCTCCAGCTACTTACTTAAGCCTCTTGGATGGAATTCAAAAAAGAACTGTAAGAATGATTGGTGACAGAGAGATCACTGACGCATTCACCACTTTAGACCACCGTTGTAACGTTTCATGTCTCTCTCTGTTTTATCGTTACTTCTACGGTAAGTGCTCTAGGGAAATAGCCAGTTGCTTTCCACCCCTTAAAAAATTCAACCGTAATACCCGCGCTTCCTGGAATGCCGATCAATTTACACTCGAGCCCAACTTCGGTCGTACGCTCAAGTATAGAGAATCGTTCTTTATCCGTACTACGCGAATGTGGAACTCTCTTCCACACTCTGTTTTTCCCGATCATTGCAATGTTCCTCCTCTCTAACCCCTTCCTTCTTTCCTAAAGCACTCACTATGTCTATGGCATAATAAGGGTATAAAAACCCCTTGGAGTGTGTGCATATTATAAACAAAAAAAAAAATGTCTGGAGTTATGACCAAAAAAAAACATTTTTTTCGGTTTTAGTGCTTAAGCCGTATCCCATAAGGATGCAAATATCTCGGCAACCGGTAGGCTCAGAATAAAGTGAACTATCAGATACCTACATTGAAATTAGCGAAATCGATTTCTTGAAGATTTTCCACAAAAAATCATGGGCTAACCCCTGCCAACATTTTGGACAGAAAACAAAATTCTTCCAAAACCCATCGAGTGATACATCAAAAGAAAGTTCTACTCAAGCCTTTTTCGTCAGTTTAAATCACTATTTTTTTTAAGGCTGGGTAGCCAAAATATTGGCAAAAATGTTTCTCTTACGATTTCTTCCTTCTGAAAAATTCCCTCGATTTCAAATCGCTACCACTGTCCCAACTACCAAGCGATACGCGAAATTAAAGTATAGATTGCCTCTTATTAAAGCCAGCTGTCCGCTGTCGGTGTCTTCCCAAACCAAATGCCGTCCAGATAGATTTCGCTATCGACAAGCCTCTCCAATCGTTCAGCAGCCAGCAATGTGATGAAAACCATGAAAAAAGGTGGGTCAAACGTTTCTATTACAACTTCTGTCCGGCTAATAATTCCCATTAACACACATTAATAATTTTTGCTATTTGAATAATTCCTCGAACACACCCAAAGAGTCTACAGCACAAGGCTTAAGCGCTGCCAACTTATTCAAAATAATATTCTTGTAGTAATTAGCTTTTGACTAGAACCTTAAGCCTCTCATTGAGCTCACGATTGTATTAATATCAATATCGATATAGTGAATGCACACAGCCTGCCTTTCTCTTTCTCCAAAGCTAGAGACTCGCACAAGCTCTGGAACTCACATCGGATACTACACAAGAAGGTCGTCAATAAGAGAAGACCTCACTCCTTCGGTCTTCAGATCAAATTACAAAAGCAAATATTTTATCTGCATTTTGACTTGCCCATAGTCACTTCAGCTCTATTTCTCTCTCTTTCTCTTACTGCCAGCTTCGTTTACTCTCGCCCTCCCACGATATCCAATTACCAAATCACCACATCTAGCATCTGATGAAATCCACATTCAATGCCGCGCCAGCGCATAAGTACAACAATTGAAGCAATGCATTTAATGCAATGATGCGAATATAGCCCTCGCCCCCATCATCATTATCGTCGTCATTATGCTGCGCTTGTGGAGCCCCGAAGCAATGCAATTATTAACAACACTTTAAGATCTCTCTCTTTCTCTTAGCGTCGCTGGTTTTTTTTTTTATTATGTTAGTCTATGGATAGAATGGAGCTCCCCCGTCAGTCAAAAATGTTAACTCTCACACCACCCTTTTGAATGCTGCCAAAAGACGCAGTGGTCTATGAAGGCAGAATCAGATTTGATGATCTCATTTTGTATTCCATTGTGAGAGTTGGTCTGATACTGAGTCTCCTCAGAGTCCGCAAGTAAATCACAAACACTTATGCATTCACTTTGGATCTGAATCTGAGTTGTGAATCCGAGTCTTCTAATTCGCCCGCACCAGCATCGATCACTATGAATCTCGACGACATACAACGACGCTATGCAGTAGAGTTGCCAAATCAGGTTTTTAGTCGACGAAAATTCGCGAAAAGAATCTTCATAATCATAATTGTTTGTCTTTTAACATCATAGAAGTCAAGTTCTGGAGCTTTGATTTGATTTATTGAGTTCGACGGTGAAAAACTGAGATGGCAACCCTTCTTCTTCATTTTTGTAGATGCAGATTCAGACTGCACTGATAGCGAATTTGAATGGTTACTTTGTTGCTTCCCCGATTGAAAATGTTCGCCTATTTTCGCGACGACCCACAAGATGACGATGATGACGGCAAACGTGTCAAGTGTGGGCGAGTGTTAAGTGGACTCAATGGCTGAAATTAGCCAGACTCTGGGCGGTTGTGGTGGGTGTTTATTGTGTGTCTTTCATGCGTCCTGTCAGCCCATTCAGGGCATGTTTATATTACTTCTAATAAAATCTAAAAAAAAAAAACAAAAACAAACAAAAAAATAGGGATTACAACACCAGCCGTATAACTTTAACGGACATAAAACTCATTCAGGTATAACGTCGGTTGGCGACGGTCGTTGTACAATTGCTGCATAGAAAACGGTACCCCATAACACTTGGGACAAAAAAATATTAATGAACAATTAAACATTCAATTCGGATAGGCTAATTTATTGCCTATCGTCCATCGTTTTAATTTTTTTGTTTAACCCTTTTAAGTGCCTCTCGTCTTTTTGGTCGTGTCGCGTCCTCCCAAAAATGTCTTCATTAGCGAGACAAACGGCCGACCACCATCCGCACAACCCAGCCATAGTTAAGAGGAGATTCCAAACGAAGAAGAAGTGAAAAAAAAAGACACGAACCCTTTTTTTATGAGTCAGATCGATGTCATTAGTTTTTCTTGTCGATTTTTTTTTTGGTTTTCATAAAATAGCTTAAGGACAGAAGAGACTCAAATTTTGACAATAAATTATTATCGTAATGCCTCTCTTGGGCAGATGTCAGCAATGTTCGTTTAAAATAGACAACAATAACGATATGACGATGATTATTACGACGACTCTATATTATGGCTATAAAGATAGATTGGTGCCAATAGTTGATGTTTTTTTGTACAATTTTGAGCTATAGTAAACAAAAAAGGGTAAGGGAGGGTTTAGGTCTAATTAAGGATGTCATCTGTTCAGTTTGGACCACGCTCAAGACTTTGGGCGATACTCACATGACACCATAAACACAATTCATCAAAAGTCCGTTTATTTTCTTGGATAAGTTTTGGACGTCCCCATGGAAAGCTTAAGCTGTGAAGGAGGTAAAGGCTCTACTCACAACCCATACAACGACACCAGTGTTGAAACCAGACGATGATTCACTCTTGCCGATCGTTGCTGCATTGCAGAGTACCCAGAGTTCTCAACCAAAGGAGCAACCAATGTGTCATTCGCTGTAAGACACTCGCCGTACCGGTTTTTGCGAACAGCTGTGGGTGTGAATGTCTTAAAACAGTGACATCGATCGGACCGAAGAAGAGCAAACAGACGATAGAGCTTCCCTTTGAAAAATTTCCGGATGCATCTACGAAGAAAAAGCTTGCGATATTGGAGAGAGCTGACTATACTTATACCGAATTGACTGGAAAAGCGTTTGAAATGATGTTGAGGCCTAAATCTATAGTGCCACCTCAACTAAGGGAAGGTATTCTAAGAATTCACCCAAAATCGAATTCAACGAAAAACCAAGAACTCTATCGATGCAACCACAGATAAGAACTCATATCGTTAGTCATTCCTAATCAAGATGCTCATCTCTTTCCCTAACGCCACATTTCGTCCAAAGGCAGTTCTTGTAAATAATGTTTGTTTTGGTTGAGAATTAATTTCCGATGAATCCATCATCATGTCTCCAACATTTATGTTTCATTAATTAACTCCACATCCACGAGAAATCATTAGAAAACTAAGAACCATCAATCCCATCGCCATCATACACGAGCGGGGCCAAACATCCTTTCTCACCAAACACTCCAAAATTCAGTTTTTGTTTCACTCCTTTCTGTTGTCTTTTTTGGTTTTGTGTTTGCATATATTTGATTTTTGATTTATTATAATTATTGTTTCTCCAGTGGAGAGGACCACAGATGACTGATTGAGCGCCTCGGTTCCCACAGAACCGAGAATGCGACACAGAGTGAAGATATGGTGGCTCCAAGAAGGTTAAGGTTTGTTCCAAAGAATGCAGCGAAGTGAAAAAAAAGTTCACCCGGTAGTCCACGTCATCGATCTCCCCATAAACCGATATCTTGTTGAAAATTAATAGATGCGCCTCCATTGGACACACATCAAGCCAAAACATCATCAAAAATGCTTAATTATTTGTTTGTTAAAAGCCAAATAACAACAAAAATGGAGTTGGATTTTGATTGATTGGAGGGAGAACGAGCGATCCATTGATTGGATCGAATGCAAAGGCGACACAAAATCAACTGGTGGCTGGGAAAGGAATCTCATGCGATCGTTTTTTTTTCTCAAATTCGATTTTCGGTGTACAAGTGACAGTTTGTTGTCAGATGACAGTGGAACTAAATGGAAATTAATGAATCGCTGGCTAACGATGAAAGGGTTTTCTTTTTATTTTATTGAATTTTGTTGAACTGTCAACAAGAGGATTTTTTTGATGCCCTTTTCTTGGAAAAAGATGGAATTTATGATGTCAAAGGAATCGATTGATCATAAAGAAAATCATTTGAGTTGATGGTTGGTTGATTTGCCTTAAAAAAAAAAGAAAAAACGTCAACAATCTTCACAATGTTCAATATTTAAGAAAATCTTCATCGGACATCAGGATATGACACTTTTTCAGCATATTTCAACGTAATATACCGGGTCGTTGGCGTCTGTGACACAGAAACCTGATAATGAGTTTCAATTAGTTCAAAACTGTCATGTTCCTTAGTAAGTCAGGCCTCATAATACCTAAATTAAAATTATTTCGCGGTATCTCCGAATGGCCTAATGCCTAAGTGCTTAACACCTTACACTCTTCAACAATTCCATGGCTGTATGTCCGTGCTAACTTTCATACTATTATAGAGCATTAGGTTTGTGCTAGTAATATTTTCCGATTCTCAAGACTATTTCCGTAGTGTCCGTAAGCTAAGCCTGCGTCCGTAGCTTAGTGCTTAGGTGCGTTGGCTGCTAAGCAGAACGTCGTCGTGGGTTCGAGTCCTACTCGTGCCCATAGTTATTATTTCATCTTTCACGGGCCTATTGCGAAGAACTGACAACAAGAGTATCATCTGTCATGAAAAAGTGCTTCTCAACTTTGCCGTTCGGAATCGGCGTTAAATTGTAGGTCCCCTCAATTCTGCACACGCGCATAGAAAATTGTTGATGAGAGTAGGCCACTTAGGCTTTGGCTGTCGCGCCACTTTTTAAATTTTTTCAAGACTATTTCACATTTCTCAAAACCATGTTTGTCTACCGATGGCGCCCAACGTTCATAACAAGAGAAAGACAACTACTGCAAGGTGTTAATATGTGTTCTTCTAATATTGCTGTTGAAGGCAATGAAAGGCAGGGGCAAGATTTTTGAAGTTTTTAAGCTCCAGTAGGTACTCCGTAGACTAGCATTCGACGTGTCGATTCTTTTCAAAAATTAGGGAGAAATCCCCGACAATAGTTGTCAAAGGAAAATCACAAAACAAAAATAAAATTTAATTAAAAAACATAATTTTTCGTTAAATATGTTTTATTTTATGTATAATATTTACCTTTTATAATATAATTATTTGTTTTTGTTTTTATTTTATTTACTAACATTATCTTACTATTTTATTTATTTTTGTTAAATTAATATATTTATATATAATTTTTTATAATGTTTCATAATATCACTCATCCTTCAATTTATATATTATTGTTTTTATTCACACAAAAAATACATTTAATATAGATTATTTTTGTTGTTTTTGCTTTTTTTCTTTAACTACATTTATTTTTAGTTTTATTTTTCCACATAACATATTTTTATATGTTTTAGTATTTTTTTTTTAAAGTTAGATCCAATAATATTACAAACACTGAGATAAAAATTTTACAATAATTGTAATTCCATACACTTAATTTTAATTTTGAAAATTGTCCATAAATGAAAAATATAAAATTAACTAAAACTGTACAAAAAATTAAATATAATCAACAATTTTGTTTTAGCATTTTTTTGTTTTTGTTAAATTTAGGAACGAAACTTGTATACAACGTGAACTAAATCTAAAATAAAATATTTAACAATTTTGTTTAAGACTAAAACTAATAAAAAAAATTAAACACAATAAGGAAAGAAATAAAATTTACATTTATTACTTTATTTACACTTATTTATTTACAATCGATTTTTTATTTTATTTATTTTTAACAATAATACTGATTTTTTTGTTGTTTTATTTTCTCTTTTGATTTTCAATACACAGGACGACATTTTTAATTTTTTTTCGGATTTTGTGTGTGTAGGAAATATTGAGGCAATGAAAGGAGCCTCATTTATTTATTTTACATTAATTTTAAGACTAAAAGCAATAAATAATAAATAAATTTACTAAAAAAAAAAACAAAAGAAACATTTAAGCGGTTTAACCAAATAAAATTCGTTTTTATATAAAAAATGTTTGCCATAATTTTTCAATTTTCATGCAAATGGGGAGTTTCAAATTTTTGTTTATACAAACACACATATTCACATTGCACACAAACACACTCACGCGAGTCACTTAGAAGTCAGAAAACTTTGTTGTTTGCTTAGTTTGGCGGACTTCTTGGAGTCGGAGGATGCTGTGGCAGCTGATAGGGACTGAATCGTTGAAAGTGTTTCGCTCGCATATCGGGCGATGGTGAGCCAGAACTCGAGGGTGTCGAAGCTGGCGGCGGTGGTGGTGGTGATCGGGCTTGATTGGCTGCATTCGCACTGGCCAGGAAACCGGCCTGCAGTTGGGGCCATTGCTGTTGCCAGAGACCGAGATTGAGGGCGCCTAAGGTGGGACGCTGGTACATTTGCGGCAGGAGTAATTCAGTGTATGGAGACCTACCCCACATTTGGAGGTGCTGGCGGGCCTTCTCCAGAATCGCCATAGATGCGGCATCAGCGTCTTGTTGGGTGAATTGTTGCATCAGTGGATCGGGGAATAGACGGAGTGGTGCTCTGAGATGTTGTTCGAGCAAGAGGGCGTCCATTGGATCTCTGAAAAGAAAATAAAAAAAAATTGAACATTAACTGGTATTTGGAGATCTTTCAAAATGTTGATGTTTTCAAGATGTTCTGTTCCTGCGGTTGGTGTTGGTTAGACTGACCTACCTATTATCACCAGCCAAATACGACATTATGGATTCACCAAAACTATTATCAGCAAAACAAAGTCTTCATTATTTTTGATGAGAATGTATTTTTGATTGACATCAAACATAAACGGAATGGGAGAAATAAAATTGAAAGATTTTGATGAAACAAAATAAAGAACAACATTTTTTGTGTGTATACAGATTATTTAAACATATTTGTGCCACCTTAACCATGATTTTAACCGAGTAAGATAATTAAGAATAAAAATATGGTCCTTCGACCCGGATTCAAATCACTTGGGAGGTGTCAGCTACTATTTTGCATATTTAATTTTTCAATTGACTGCATTTCTCCTTAATCTCATTTATAACCCTACGAAAAACCTCAACAAAACACTCTCAGAGTCGATTACGAAATTTTTAAATCGATACCCACAGAAAAATAAAAACCCCAAGAACTTTAAACACCTCTTTAAACACGAAAGGTAGCAAGAAGATACAATTTTAAATGCAAAACGTTCAGCAACCTGACTTTGCTGAAGTCCGTTTACAATTTAACTCTCTATTCTCTCAAAACCACACCAAAATGTATCACACTGGTGAAAAAAACGTATGCAAAAAGAACGAAAGAAGAATGAAAAACGTGAACTGCAACCCAGTCAGGCAGCAGTGCAAAAGATGATAATATAATGATCCAACTTTTCGTGTTCCCCATCATCAAAGCTAAGCTCGCCGGCCTGTAATTTGGCTGCATATCCCGAAAAGAGTTGTTTTTTTTTTTCTTTGTGGATACACCTATTGCGACATTTCGAGTTTTGTTTTTACAATTCGTATCCACACTTTTATGTATGTCTGTCTTCTGTTTTAACCTCTATTCTGTATCTGGGACTTATTTTTATGACTTTTGTCTGCTTATAATTCAAAAAGGGTGCTACAGGTGATGGTTTGTACATTTGTTTCGGGTTTGAAGGTAGAATTGTCAACACTCACCTATCGAAATCTGTCAATCGCGACGAATCTCGAAAACCCTTCGCAAAAGGATTCGAATCGATTTTCAGTTTGGTTATCAATTGATTCTGGTACGCTGTGACAGCGGTGAACACAGTTTCGGGAAATACGAATGTCTTATGGTCGAGCTCCTGCAGTTCCTTGGGCGAGGTTGGTATGCTTTGGCCGTGACTCAAACGAACCAAATGTATTCTTGGTTGATAGCGATGCATTGAATTGAGAACAATCTGAAAGAAAAAAACAAAAATTATGTCAAAATTTAAATATTGAATTTTTGTATACGAGTGTGTGTGTTTGGGTTGTCAAGACATGTGACAAAATTCCTAGAGGCAAAAAGCATCCCCAGCAATTTAAGGGACACACAAAACACCGAAAGTTTGTTACCCCCAAAAAAAGTGTTGCTTTTTATGTTGAAGGCATGCGCACTAGCCGAAGGGTAAATAACACTGCAAGTATGGGGTCGACAACAACCTTAATGGGTGTCTTTAGGTATTGAACAATAAAAAGAGAGAACTATGAAAAGAAATGGTGATAGGGAAATAGACGAATTTTCCAGCAGACTTTCGGTTAAAGAGAAAAAAACTCTGATGTAAGTACGTGAACACATTGTTTGACTTCGGGCGGTGTCTGCTCTGCAATGGAATGTTGTGATTCATTTTGAAAGGATGCGCAGAGAGAAGGAGAATCATGTAACAGGCGAAATGAAACTTCACCTTCGTTCATACATTTTCCAAATAAACTTAAAACGGGGAAAAATATTAGAGACTTAAAAGTCTTGTAAAATTTATCACTTTAAATTTTTCAAACAAAAAGGGTGTTTGTGTTTTTCATCACTTACTTTCACAGAAGTGGGATGTCATACTTTGGAAATTGCCTAAAATTTGATGCAGAAATGTAAAACTTGAGTATAATAATTGCGTTACTTATTGCGTTTTGTAAGGATTTACGGTTTCAGAAGTGAGATTTCTAGTTTAAGAAATTGTTTAAAATGGTCGGCAAGAATGCAGACCTTGAGCATTGGCTTTAGTATAGCGAATATTTGTATTTTTTTTATCATTTACAGTCTCAGAAGTGGGATGTCATGCCTGGAAAGTATTTAAAATTGACTGCAGACACACAAACCTTGACTGATGGGCTATAAGTTCTTGTAAAATTCAACTTATTTCTGTGAATCGACTAAAAATGCACTTTTTTGAGTCGAAGTTTGCCTATAAAGCAAGTAAATGTTTCCCCACTTGCTTCTTCACAATTTTATATCTCAAAAAAGTGTTTAACTACGAGGAAATCGTTGCACATCGAACACATAAAAGAAAAATAACAAGAAAAACTATAAACTTCACTATCGAACTCACCTGTCCGTTCTTATCCATCTCATTGTTGGTTAATTTCACTTTTTCAAACGATACAACTTGCTTGCGTAACGCCTCACAGCTAATTGGACTATCCGGATGGGCATATAATCGGGCTGGCGGTGGTGGATCGGCCTTGCCAGCAACCAACCATGATGATCGATGATAGGCATAGCGATATCTTCGCGAATCCACCGATACAATATCCAACAAAACCGCATATCGATCGGCTGGCTGTACTTGCCGCAAAGGGCCCGAAAAACTAATTCGTACAGTTGGGAACATTCGTCTGAAAAGAAAAAAATTGAAAAAAAATGTTAGTTTTATTTGCATAACAAAAAAAAAAAGTTAATATCTTCATAATTTTGTAGGGCAGAGTGTAATTAAGAGTCGACAAAAAATTTCCACGTAATAAATTAGAACCGAGAACAATGCACGCACATTCTAAACATTTCACTATCTCACCTACTAAAAGTATCTTTTTATATAGCTCAGTGTCGCCGCGCTTCGTGGCATTAATGTCACATTTTTAAGGGACGTGGTTGGCAATGCAGATAATATCCTTCATTGTCGACGACTGACGACGACGTCGTCCGAATAATAAAAACATAAATCGTCGAAATTTCATGTAAATTAAGTTTCATCGCCGCGCGTCCTTCGCAACGCATACCAAAAAAGTATCTCTTTCTACAACACAATAAGCCAGTCGCCACACACAACACGACTATAAACCAAAAGTATGCCTCAACTTCCTTCTTAACTGGTTCTGATGTTGCTCCCCTTTTTTTTTCTGTTGTTTGTAGTGTGCCACTGAACACTGAACATAACACAGAAGCTTATCACAGGTATATCAGAGTTTGAAGTTTATAAGCTGGCAACATGCGAATGTATCCAACGAATTTGACTACCATACCATCCAACCAACCGACCGGGGAGGTAAGGGAGGCTCTCTATCTATCTTATGGGCTACTTTAAACCATCCATCGAGATATACAAAATATCTGTTAATAGGGTTTTTACATTTTTTCACACCAGGAAGATAGATAGATAGATACTTTTTTGGTATCAACGAGTATCTATTTTCTTATCTCTATACAAAAAATATTCATGCAATCGTGTAAAATTGTAATATGTCATCATTAGCATACATAATTAACAATCCATGTGTATCTTCTTTTTTTTGAGTAATTTTTAATGTTGATAAACTTTGTTGAACATTCCTCTTTGGGCTATCATATTCCCTTTCAGTTTTTTTTTTTGGCTGGTCTTCTTCGGAACATCTTAATTAAATCTAAACGCACCTTTTACAATGATAACCAACCATAAAAATTATTTATTTTTTTTTTCTTTATGAATTTTTCGTTTTATTATAATTTTGTTGCTGTCGAGGTTAGTGTAATTTTTGTGTATCAGTTGGCTTATGCGGTTGCAGTGCGGTTGGCTCGTTTTTATTAAGAACCAGCCAAGCATGCATTCACCCCAAAAGAATGACCCATAAAAAATATACAATCCACAAACAACCATCAGAAGACGAAGAAGACAAAACAGAAAAATGTGTAAATTAGCAGATGAAAATAAATAAAAACCTAAACGTTGTATCTTTGACGTTTTATCTTTTTGGAATTCATAATTCAAAAAATAATATTTTTTTCTTCTTTTTTTTAAACAAAAAAAAAAAACTTGTCTTAAAAAATTTGCATTTTTATGAAATATGATGATGTGCTGGGTTATGTGTGTGCTTGAAGTGTGAAAATTAATTTTGACTAATTAAATCAATAAGAATTTTAATTTTTGATAATATTTCTGGGAAGATGTTTTTGTTTTCGCTTAGAGATTGGACACTGGACATGTTTATGATTATAACTTGATTATTGGTTGAAAAAAAAGTGTAGACAAAAATATTTAAATGATAATGAAGAGATAACTTTATTGTGTTGAAGGATAGACAATAATTTAGCATTTAATTTAGAATTCTATATGTTCTTCGTTCGGTAGAGTTTCACTCAGAACTTCAGCCTATCATACTTTTTCATAATGTTCTTAAAACCTGTATTGTTTAGCGTTTTCTATGTCCATGAATCAAATGTGATTCAAACAATTTTTATATTACATCTCCATACAAGCTAGGTAGCAAAATCTTACATTTCATCTTCTTATTGGGGAGTAAGACACTGGTATCTCTTCCTGTGAGTCACATTTGATTCATTAAATATTTTTTTGCTTCAAGTTTACAGATTCAATGAATAGTATTTCATTCTTATGTTTTCCATAATGATAATATTATTTGATCAGAACATTGAGACTGCACACTTTCTGTGAATCAAATATGATACAAAATTAAAATTTCATCCTTGTAATGTTTACGAAAATTATAAAGGGTTTTTCAACGTTTCAACGACGCCATATTTTTTCCCGCTCTCTTGACATTTCTCTTCAGTAAGGTTTGCCATTTCATCATGGAAGGTATGCTCCAACAACGAGTCGAAATTATTAAAATTTACTACCGAAATTCGGAGTCAGTGGTCAACACTTTAAGAGCGCTACTCATCTTCAGCGATGAGGCTCATTTCTGGCAGGATGGCTTCGTCAATAAGCAAAATATGCGTTATTGGTCAGGCAGCAATCCACATGTGCTTCACGAGGCACCATTACATCCCGAAAAAATCACTGTTTGGTGCGGTTTACATGCTGGTGGTGTCATTGGGCCGTACTTCTTCCGTGATGATCAAGACCGGCACGTTACTGTGAATGGGAATCGCTACCGCTCAATGCTAACCGATTATTTTTGGAATGAATTGAATGATATGGACTTGGACGATATGTGGTTTCAACAGGACGGTGCCACATGTCACACAGCGGGCCAAACAATCGAATTATTGAGAACGAAGTTCGATGAGCGCATTATCTCCCGAAATGGGCCGCCTCATTCATGCGATTTAACGCCGTTAGACTATTTTCTGTGGGGCTACGTCAAATCTATGGTTTATGCCAACAAGCCAGCGACGATTGATGAACTTCGTACGAATATCGAACGTGAAATTGCAGCAGTATCGGCCGATTTATGCTTGCAAACCGTCGAAAATTGGGTTCAGCGTCTGGACTTCTGCAAGCGTGCCCGTGGTGGCCATGCAAAAGAAATCGAGTTCCATAATAAAAATAATGGCATCAAATGTACTTCCACAGGAATAAAGAATTTCATTGATATCCAAAACCGTTTTTGTTTTATTTAAGAAAACGTTTGTAGCGTCACTATTGAAAAACCATTTATTATCCTTTCGTCTTGTGGGACAGGTAAATTTCAGTTTCGAACACGAAATTTTTATCAACACAAAAGTCTATCAATCCGTTTTTGAGATATTTGTTTTCTCAAAAATTGCTTAAAGGATTTTTATTCAATATTTTGAGACTTACTATTTCCTACAAGTTTATGTCCCAAAAAGGTCATTTACCAAAAATCACTTTTCAACAAGTCCAATTTCATCAATATGGCTATGAATCAAATATAATTCATTCTTTATGCTTTTAAATTGTTTTTAATGCCTTAAGGTCTCATTTTTGAGTTGCACATGTAGAAAATAAAACATCTACATCACTTCCCATGAATCTCATTTGACACATACAAAAAATACCGTGTTCATAGATGTAATGAATCATATTTGATTCATGTTTCGTTCATGCAATGAATTTTATTTAAAAGTAATGCTTGAAAATGTCTAAATAGTATTTTTCTTACTTTGAGTCATATATGATACACAAAATATTATGTGTATCAAATGAGATTCAAAGTTTTTTTTTTTAATTCGAAGGAAACATGGAAAACTCCACCACTTCGCTGAATTAAAGCCATTGTAACGAACCCCCCTCCCTCCCCCGATCAAAAAAATAAAATAGGTATTAATTTAAATAATTTTCCCATTAACACTAATCCCTTGCTAACAAAATTCCCTATACATCAAACAAAATATAAATCCAAAATTCTCACTTTTAACAGTAACATTTCCTCCCGATGAAAACGAAAGAAGAAAAGCAAATTCAGGACATAAAATATAAATGGCGAAGAATAGTTGTAAATTACATACTAAAAATGATTTATGAATTGTCCCACGCGGTCATGCAATCAATTTATTTAATACCACCAACTGTAAGCTAGAGCAAAATTTTGTGTTAGAAAAAAATGTGTCCAACAACTCTTCACATCTGTTTTATTGCTGGGCGGCCGGTTGGTTATAGAGAAGAAATTTGTGCTCCAGAAGTCGCACATGAAACATGATTCTTTCATATTTTAGCTTATATAAGTTGGTGGGTCGCACCACACTATAAAAACCAACTGGTGCGCTCGAGAAGTAATTTTTAATATTTTCACATTTTTCACGACAGAAAACTAAAATATACAAACGAAGTGAAAGAAAGAAAGCCAACTGGGGCGTGAGAAGGAGAGGGAAGGGAAGAAAAAACAACACGCAGATATTATAATTCAAATATCGTGCTAACGTGTTAACATTACATCATAATTTTATTCACAGAAACAGAAACATACAAAACTTGATCACCAGCTTAGAACAAGCTTACGCTGTGTCACTCCATTAACTCGGCAGCGACTTTTCCCGTGTCTCCATTTTTTTGTTTTTTTTTTTTGGGAATTAAGTCATTTTGAGGGAGAGCATGGAATTTATTAACAAGTCATATAAAATGGTTGACTTGTAGAACTTTCAAATTGAGACACTAAACGAACTGTCTTACAAAATTAGAACGCGGTGAATATTTGATTTAATATAGTATACGCACTTTGACCAGGGGGCACGCATTTCAGAGGCTTCGGTGCGTCCCTATCAATTGTGAGTTGTTTGGTCATGAATGCTAGACAAATAGAAGAGCTTAATTGCAGTCTACTAGCGGTTTCTTGTTTGCTATTTATCTTTTTGTCGCTCGTCCGCTGACTCGTCGCACCATTCGACTATAATATGCGATGACGACTCAGACTCAACGAAGAAGAAAAACGGCTTCTGTTGACTTGAGAAGACTTCGACAAGAAGCAATTTTCTTTTCTGTGAATGCAGCACCTTTGTTTGTTTTCGAATTAAGAGACATTTAGACAAAGCATTTTCCAATTCAGTAAAATTAACGTAAACGCACTTAAACATGTTGAAACAATGAGAATTATGTAATTCTATTTATCTTGCAATTAATGTGCGAATATTGTTGATTCAGTCGTTGATGTGTATAAATAGGGTTACCAGCCACCCTAGGCAAAAGGTAGGAAGGCAATGTACCTAGGTAATGCAAAATTATGGCAATAATTGGTCTATCCTATCTCCTAGTTTTTAGTTTTTAAAAGGAGTTAAGTGAGTTGTTGCGTGTTGTTCGTTCTTGTTTTTAGCTTAACGCACGTGTTTAGGGAATCAATTATTTTCTGCTTCTTTTTAAATATTTTATAAAGGCACTTTGAACCCTTTAAAACGTTTTTTAGCAGTTCAAGAGGGGTTGTGTGACCTTTTAAGATGAGCAAAGTGTATGAAAGATTGACAAAAAGTGATTTCCGAACAATGGAGAAGACTGTTTCTTCGACAAAAAGATGATAGAAATATTTTAAGCTCTTTAAGGTCAACGGCCTGTTTAACGAAAATTGTCAGTAGAATCGGAATTCGAGTTTTCGATCGAACTCTGCGCACACCTGCCTGTAAAAAAGTGAGTGCATTTGTTTGGTAGCCCTCTTCAATCCGAATAATAATTTTTAATGAACATTTTGAATTTTCCAATGATTGCAACACGGTGATAGTAGGGTCAGCTAGTTAAATTTAGATTTTTCGGTCTTTTATGATTTGAATTGAATTGATTTACACTAAGTCAACACATCTTTGGAATATGGTAAGCTATGAGAAAGATTTCTATACACCTAATAGAGAGTCCTTTTGCAGGACAAGTTCTCTCAAGAATATGACAAGGTAGCCAAAAAAGTACCAAATTTGTCTAAATAATTTCCCAATTCATGAAAAAACGAAAAAAATTGAAGAAAACAAATCAAATATCCCCACAAAAATTTACTTTTGTCTTAATATTCGTCACTTAACCCCGATTTAACTTTTGTGTCATAAAACTATAAGCCGCACACCGACACCCGAAGGACCTCTAAAGGTTGCGGGGCGGCGCGGCGCGGCAGCGGTGCTAAAAAATCATGCGGCGTTTCTATTGCTTAAAACGTGTCGCTATAATATCCTGTCGATTAACATTATATTGACGACTCGACGATGAAGTCGACGACGAACAACAACGGCAGCGGGTATCCTTTTCATTTGCTCTTATAACCCCATTAATAGCTTTCCGCTGTATGAAACTCAATACCAACCACTACCACCTCGCTCGCCCTTGTGAACTTTTTCACATTTTCATCAACAATAACAGAAACAGGCGCGAAACACCCAAATCCTTTATATTGTTTGATTGCCCGAAACCCTTTCTTGTTTACGTTTGTTTTTTTCTTTTTGTTGTTTTATTGTTTTGTGTGATTCGTTACATTATTACCAAGCCAAGTCGACATGCAAATCGCGCATTAGCGCCAACATTTTCCGCGGCGACTAAGTCGGCGGTCTCACTATACACTCTACAAATGGCATTGTAATTGTCCTTATAGACTGAAAACCTATACACCAGCGAGAGCGAGGTCCTTCGAGAATTCAAATGAAACGGAGAAAAAAATTAGCAATGCATATGTCATCGCCAGAGCGATATCAATCTTCGGATACCTCGTCACATTTGATGATGTGTGTGTTGACTCACATGACGATTGAAGAGTCCTTAACTAAGAGGGGTCCTTTTCAATATGTCCTGTGGTGAAAATGACCGTTGCGAATTGCAAGTGCCAAAACATGTTCACACGCAGACATTTCGGGTCACAAAACTATAGACACAAAACTCATGAAATTGAAGTGAAATTCGATTTCCTAGAAAATTCTGTGTGAGGTCCTTTGGTGTCGACACCATTTTTCTTGGGCCACAATCGATCAGCCCAAAGACAATTGACTTAAACGTCAACCTGACAAACTATACGATGTCAACAAGAACCAAACAATACAACTGTCAAATTGGAAGGAAAGGTTATCTGAGTTCTGTCCATGTGCAACAAGCTATTTAGATTTACACCTTCACCCCCGCATCAACTTCATGTTTATGTTGTTGTTTTTGCTGTGTCGAATTGCACACAAAGAAGTCAGATAAAAAAAAAAAAACACAAATGAAGAGGAGTACGAGGTGAACCCTGAGGGCGTTTGTGTGTTTTTACCTTTCCTCGATCGTAAAAAAGAATTTACAGAAAAAAAAAACAATTAACAGGACGAAAAGACGTTCGTTTGGCAAAGTGCGTATCGAATCCTATTATGTCATCTTAAGGAAGAAATTAAAGTCGAAAAGATGTTTGTGTGTTATTGTCAAAAGGGACACACACAAAACCGATTTTGTATCGATATCCTGTCAGGCAGGATTAATCTTATTTGTTTGGCTTGAAGAAAAGACAAACAAACAAACGAAAAAAATGTTGCCCTACCTCGTTGTGGGTCTCTCTCGGTTGACCGATTGTTGGTTAACGGATGAAGATCATAAAAACAAGGTGGACGACCGTTAAAGGGAAAACATCGTCAGGGAATTCAAGAAATTCCACTCGCACAGTCTGAGGTCTAGAGGTGTAAGCAAGCGCATGCGCATGCCGTTGACGATCGCACTGGGGGCACTCACAGGTTTTGGACGATGATGGGGAGCAAGAGAGAGTTCAAAGTAATGATCCAAAGTATCATAAATATGTCAAGAGAATGAAATTAACTCGCTGCATGGCGCACCAAGCGAATACACATGTTCTGAGATTGTTTTGTTGCACTGTTGTTGAGCGTACCATGTGCACGATCGTTCGACATGCATTTATGCACATCGTTATCCTGTCAGGATGTTTGTTTATCACATTTTGTTAAACACCGAATCGACTAAAAAAATTTTAATCAATAAAAGTCGATGTATTGACAAAAGCCTTGGGGAGCCGGGTGTTTTCGCGTGACATTTTGGCGCTGGGGGAAATTGTGGAGATTTTATTTTACTCTGGAAGTGATGCAATATGGTGTAGTAGAGTTCTTCAAAAAGGGACGTCCTTTATGGCTCTTTATAGCTGGGCTTTTACCCCGACCTACGATCTCCAACCTGGAGGATCAACAGACCAGTCGCAGATACTGTCATTATCATCCTGACTGGAACTGAAGACAGCTCAATTGCTTCGCTGCCGTCATTTTAATTCCATTCTCAAGGTTACACATGCACAATGCAACATCCTTTGCTTATGATTTTGACGAAACGTGAGTGTGAATCGTAAGGCGAAGTATAAAATCCAATATTAGAAATAGTATTATGAAACTGGTGTTTCACGACGTCAATTTTTCGATGCCCAACGGCAAGAGGTAGATGGAAGACTGACCAGAAAGAGTACAGTGAGTCCGAGGTTATTTATGACAAAACACGGTGAGTCGCAGATTTACCTCTACTGAAAACTAACATCGTAAGCAAGTTAACACATTTTTGGCGAAATTACGATTCACCAGTTCTTGTCGAATTACTCCTTATTCGTAGTTCACATTCGATCATTTAACTTTAAAAACTCTTCAATTCCAACCGATAGCAATCAAATTGCCGACTTCAATTTAATTTAAACTCACCACCGGCCAACAACACTTCTTGCAATCGAATTGGAACGCCAAGAAAAACAATAAAAACATTGTAAATCGCTTTTTAAACACAGTGCACAAAAATTAACACACAAAAGCGTGTGTTTCTCGTATTCAAGTGCGCTACTCTGTAATTTGGCGGCACATAAAATTACAGTGCCATGATACTCCCTAAGGAGCAATCGCATTCACATTAATCTAACACATAACCTCTGTTTTAACTCTTTGTTGAATTGCCCTTTAAAAGTAGTTAAATGTTGAATGGCAAATAAAAATGTTACCTTACCTGCCAGTTTTGGTGATAATCATTTCGGTGCCAAGTTCATGGAATTTATCCCACAATTCTTTCGTTTCTAGGTGACATTGTACTGGCTTGAGTTCATCGCAATTGCACGATCCCGTGATTTTTGGTTGTGGCTATAAAAAAAAAAAAAAACAAAAACAATAAAATGTCATATTTTTGGAATTCGAATTGTTTTCGTCAGTTTTTTGATGACGAATAAGAAACTCACCTGAGCTGGTTCCGGTGATAGTCTGTCATCTTCTGTAGATGGACTCTGTGGTGATGCGCGATTTTGTTGGCCTCGCGACGATCTGGATGGTGCCTCCGAGTCACTGCACTGCTCCACATCGACATCAACATCGTCGTCGACTTCGGGGAAACGATCCACCGACAAAGGACCTGTAAGTTTTTTTTTAAACGAGACTATTCTTTAGACATTAGTTTCTCCACATCAATTTTGAAATTTAATTTAACAAAAAAAAAAAAAGAACTTCCTCGCTACAGGGGATGGCCTTAATCGTTCTCCTAAACCTTAACCATATGTTTCGTCATAAATTTCAAAAATACTTCCACACGCACTACTTTATTGGCTTGTGAAAAAAAATCTCTAAGACCATCAATGTCATATCAAGACATCAAAATTTAATTTATAGATACTTTGAGCAATTTTCGAAAATGATTATTAATTTATTTATCAATTTAAAGTTTCGCCTAGTAAATTAACTTCTTCGTTTTCGTCTTCATACCCATATTCAAACCCACTCAGTTCAGAGGAAAAACTAACAAAAAATTGACGATTAAGTTGTAAAGTGATTATGTTGAACGCATCACAGCATTTGTATCTATTTAATTAAAATATTTATCTATGGGCTTGGGCAGTGTAATCCCTTTGAGATACCCGGCGATATGATTGGCGCATCGTTTGAATTCATTTAAATGGCCATTTTGGGAAATTTGCGCCTGTTTTTTTTTTTTTTTGGGGATTTTTTTCTATCATCATCGCCATTGAAATGTATTTATCAGTTTCAGCATCGTCATCATCGAGAGATATTTAGTGATTATGCTTTTGTGCGGAGGGCTTAAAGCCCCGAAATTGATTTGAATGTCGTGCTACATGGCACTATATAGCAGTTATGATGTGCGAGGGAGAGAGAGGAGAAGAGATAATTAAACAGAATATACATTTTAGTGAAATAATTGTAAATGGTGAAAACATTGAAATGTCGTGCAATAGCGCCGCGCCGAGAGCCACCATATTGCTTGTTTCATACACAAGTGCACATAAAGCACAGAATATGTCATGTTAAGAGACAATAGCTGTTTACAATGAGGCAAGCCTGTCAGCTCATAGGTGGATCGGAGTGTAGGTAGGCGCATGTATATAAGAGAGATAGTTCTTTTTTTGTAGTTTTTGAGATTATTTGTTGATGATAAGCAGCGTGTTAACAACATCATATTCGCATTGCCAACTGTTTACTAATGAATTTTTGTAATTAAATGACAATGAAGAGTGAAAGATGTTGCTAGGTATTTTGCCCTTTTTACTACAACTACACTGATATGAATAGAAACTTGTAGGTAATATGGCGGTTTGAAAGTGATTTTAATTGCCAACTCGGCGGGGGGTTGTTCTGATTTTTTGTTTTATGTCCAACATGTAGTTTAGAGCTGTAAAAGGTATTCTTAGAGGTGATTAGTAGTTATTAACGTGTTTAGAAAATGTTTAAACAGCACGACAGTCGATAGAGAGAGGAAACTATGGGCGTTTACTATTTTGACAACTTACTGGTTTTTAATTTTTTCAATCAGATTTTATTCAAATTGAATATGAAATGATCACAGACAAAACTTTATACCATAAGTGAGTACAGTGAACAGACACGAAGTATCGAACTCAGGAAGTCTTTTGAGCTCTAGCATGAAATCGTATTGGTTGGACTTTGAAAACCCGATGGTAGGTAGTTAGGAAGATTGCTAAATTTTTGATACGGGAAAGGTTCTCGCTTTTCAAAACATTCTCCAACAAGATCAATGCGTTTCTTTCGATCTGAGCAACAGTTCTTGTACTTTGGCTGATGGTCCTGATGCGAATAACATGTATTGGGTCGGGTATAGACCAAATATCTTCTGTCCCAATATCTTGTGTACAAATATCTTTTGTCTCAACATCTTCTGCGTTGACACTCATGTATTATGAATGGTTTAACTGCGTCTTCTGATCAATAATGGTACAAATCATGGGGCCAGTGGATGTATCAGCCTTCAATTCGATCAATAAGGTCCTTGAAATGATTTTTTCTTGAATCAAGAGAGACTGATTCATATTTCGGAACATCTCTGGAAATAAAACGATGGTAGGTCATTGTTGTACCATTCTAAACTGGCAAAATATCTACTTTGTCCGAAAGAACAGCAAAGTATTCGCTTTGCACGATGATCTTTAGGTTCTACAGAATCTTCAAAAGTGCCAAGCAAATCCGAACTGGTAGGATTGAAATGTAAGAACTTAGATACACGCCGATGGCGCGGAAGCTTTTGAGTAATGGAAGATAATGTTAGTTTTCATATTCTACCCTAATCCTTACTTCCGATGATTTTCAGGCACTTCCTAGGTGATTCTGCGTTCGAAATATCTTACTTTAAATCAAAGGCACAATTTTACGCATTAACTGAGTAATGGTCTTTATTTTCCAGGTACTCAAGGAGCCATCGAAAGTTGCCTTAAGCACAAAGGTCTTTCAAAATGAGTCTACACCGGAAAATGCACGGTAAGTGGATTGATTATGAGATGCCCCTTTAACAAAAAGGTATACGTGGGTTCAAATTTCTTATTTATTTTTAACTTAACTTAAGTGGAATCTAAGTATTAACTTAAATAGAGTGGCCTAAGAAGCTTACTCTCATAAACAATATAACACCGATTCCGAAAGGCAGCCAACGCACCTAACCACTTAGCTACGGAAACTACCGTTTATTAACTTAAAGATCTCAATTCTAAGCCTGTGTCCTGACACTAGAGGAACAAGAACCTTCAAAGGGCTTTAAAGAATAAGAACATCTCAGTTTTTGGCGACGTTTGGAGCCCTGGGTTCTTATGACACAATTTCGATAAAAAATGAAAAAAAAAAAATAGGTCCTACTGCTCTCTCCTGAGGCATTTCATAAAAAAACAACATTTATTGATTTTGGGAGCCCTTTAATAGGCTATAAGAGTTGAATTCTTTGTTAATATTGATGGGAAAACAAATTAAGAGCCAAATTGCTTGGTTTTTTAGTGGTAGGTAAGCTCATGTTACAGAAAAAAGTTGTTGAATGAACAACCATACTGAGGTTCCAACGAAATTCTTAAAAAATTGATTGATGCTTATGTAAATTGCAAGGTCTCTCTATCAACATTTTTTACCTTTCTCAACACGGCAAAAATGTTGCTAATTGTTCCACTGTTTGGTATTCAATTTATCATATCAGCCTGTTATTGCCGCATTACAAAACAGAAAGGTTATTAACATACTCATTCCGCAAACAATCTTCTCCTACTGTTATGTCAAAGAAAAGACTCAATCATTTGTCAAAGATTGTCTGCGTTTTCTCCTTTTATTGTATGCAAATTGTTGTCAGAAACATATCAATTTTTCTATCGGTTTTGGTTCTGAAATTGTCAGGGATAGGTCCTGATTTTTGAGTGAACATCGTCAAGCAAAAAGAACTTCAGGAATTTGGGTCTTTTTCAATAAAATTTTGCACAATTTGTTCATGCGCAATGAGATATACCTTACTCTACAAAGAGTTGCCAAACGGAATAATTTATATTTCGCAAAAAAAAACTAGCAAGAAATTAAGTTATTAGATGATTGCACCCGTTAATGAGTGGAAAATTGTTATAAGCAATAAATCACTGATAAATTATTGTCTAGCATACGCATTTCCGATTTTCTGGCGAATAACAAATGCACTGGCTGCACGAACTTTATGAAATTCGACGCTTGCAATTGCTATTCAATGTTTTCTTCCATCTAAAGCCAGCTACACCACTCAACTCATCGATTCAATGGGCCTCTTCTCGTATGTTTGTTTTGTACCTGTCTAACTGAAAACTGAGCATGTCTAACATGCTTCGGTGGTTTTTATAACACCTCTATATATTTTCCATTTTTTTAATTTTAGTTAATTAACTGTTTGGTCATTAGATAATAATTAAACGAACACAAAATGCAAATAGACAAGATATACCTTGAAGGCAGAAACAACAGTGAGTAGGTTAACACGGACAAGAAGATGGAAAAAAAAAGTAAAAGTACATGTTAGGCTCTCATTTTACCCGATCTATTGATTAAAATTGGCACGTCAATCGCAACACATCCGGTTGCGCATGGAAACAAAGTCAGTTGCAGTTCATCGAAAATTATACCCATCGTGAACTCCTGTTGACACTTTTAATCGATTGATAGGTACTTTATCCACACAAGGTGAGGCTTAATTGCTCTAATGTGGAACAAAATTATTTGCAAAATTGAAAGGAATTACACACTGAGGTGTGAAATTGTATAATGCACCGCAACAATATAGAAACTGTTAATAAGCAACAAAAAAAAACTCTAGAGAGATAATAATTGAACCTGTTGAAAGGCAAGAGCCAAAGCAGCGGCTCAATGCACGTCATATCGCCAAACGTACACTCATCATCGTGTATAGAAAAAGTATCTCTGCATCTATTAACCGATAATTTTACGGCATGCAATATAGGTGCGACGCAACGACCGACGCACGACGACGTTGTATCTGTATCTTCATGGTTTCTTGAATTGAAATAACAACTTGTTTTCAACTCCTTTATGAGGTGGTAATCTCAGAGAATTAATTAAAACCAAGTGGAACTGTTGTTTTTTCCATAATTCAAACAAAACCTCGCCATGACTAAACTACAAAACCACAAACAAACAAAACAAACGGACAAAATTACAAATAAAATTATTAAAGTTGCATAAACATGATGGATTGATACAAAATGGGTAGTCAGTGTTTCTATGTCATGGAAATGGACAGTAGCAGTTGTTGTTGTTGTTAAGCCGATGTTACATTTTGATTTTTCGCATAGCGAAAGATATTGGAAAAGCAGAAGGTATGGAATATCTGGAATTAATTAAAAGCTGAGAAATTTGTTAATCCAAATCAGTGAAGCAGTACCAGTTAGTTAATTAAATTACTGACTAGACAATGGCATGTTTTCTAGTTTTGCTTAACTAATTTGTTTGGTTTTGGTGGAGGGATGGAGCTTTAAGAATGGCAAAAATGATGTTCAATTAGGCATTTTACAAAGTGAAGACTTCGCGGTTGGATCGATAGACGTCGGTCGATGGGAATTTTCAGTTTAAGAAGAGAGTAGAAGCTAAAGTTGGATTTCTGTTCATGTAAGGTTGTCGAAAACAGGGAAATGTGGATTACTGTGAAGGTGACTTCATTCCTAGAAAAATGTTGTAACTGAAAATGTCACTGTATCCCTTGCTAAAAATCGCATCAAAATCGGTTAAGCATTTAGGAAGATATAAATTCTCAAAGTTGGTGCAACTTTTAAAAAATTACAGAACCAGGCAAAAAAATCGTATTGCAATTCAAGTTTTTAGCCTTGTTTGCTGGTTTGTTCTTAGCAGTTCATATTTATACGCTCTCTTAGAGCGTCATATCGTTTACCGCCACGCACGGCATACAGTTCGAGCACCCACGACCTCTAATTGAGCGTTTAGTTAGGTATTGAATCTTTAAAACAAGAAATCAATCTGATTCTATTAACCAAGGTATTGGAGTTAAATCACTTACAAAAAAATATTGAAAAAGAAGAGGTCCAAGAACAGAACCCTGCGGAACTCCATTTGAATTGGTATAATATTAACTTTATAACGCTGCTAGCATATATCGTAGGTTTGAAAACTTATAAACTCTGCACTGAAAATGTTGACAATAACAAAAATCAAGTCTTTTGACGAAAAGTTGTGAAAGCACTAAGTCATGTTCAACCATTATCTTGGACTAAAACTCATTAACGTATGTCGTTTGTTAAATTGGCCTTTTCGATCCCTACATTTTTATAAAACAAAAACAGAACTTTAAGAATGTCAACCATCTTTGCTAAGAGAAGACAGAAGTCGGACTTTACGATATTCTTGGAGTTGTTGAGAATGTTGACAACCGTCGGCAGTATACAACACTTTCAAAGCAATGTTTTCTGCATTCATAATGCTTTACAGATTTTTTCAAAAACAATATTTTTATCTGTTGAAGAAAAACTGTGACACCTTTTCAAAACCACATAACAGGAATGTTTCACAAACTCCAAAAAAAGTTACTTATTAATTTGGTGTTTGGAAAGCTTCTGATACTTCAATTTCTCAACAGTCAAATTGTGTTAAAAACTAAGTGGCAAGATTTTTGAAAACTCTTTAATTTTCAAGCTTAACAACTGCTTAACATGATCCACATATCAAAACTAGATCAACCGTTCAACAAAACCACTCTTTAGCCCACATACAAAAATTGACATTTCCCGTCGGATAAACGTGATGCTTCTTCAAACCTTCTCTAACAACTTTTCAAAGCGTAACTAAAATTCCCAATAAAAACGAGCTCAGGACAAAATATTTAATAAAAAAAATCATCTCCCTACGGATAAGTACTCACTCAAACTCCTTTCGGATGGTTCACGACTTGAGGCACCACCACGGGCCATAATTGCTGCAATTGAGAAATCCGTTGCGCCTTTTGATGCTGCCAAATTACCGTTGCAATGGTTTTGTGTACCCAAAAGCATTTTCTTCACCTCGTTTCGTTTGAAAACTCAACTTTACTCTTCGCTTCGACAACGTTTTTTTTTTCTTTTCGTATTCAATCTTTTGACTTACACCTTTTCGACATTAGTGCGTTGCAAGTATATTTTTCAATTCTTCAAAATCACGAAATTTCAAAAAAAAAAAAAAAAATAGGGAACAAAAGAAACTTCTCAGGTACACTTTCGAAACACACCGAAATTCTCAAAAAACGTTTTGAGATTTTTATGAAAAATTTCACACAAGTTGCGTTTGCATTATTTCGGACACAAACTTTGAGTTTTATCCACTAAAAGTGTCTACAGAACCGAAAGCGAACAGTCCGACCAACGGAAAAGAACGACGGTAACGGTAAGAATGTCACACCGACCAAACAAGCAATCAACAGAAAGTCTCTCACTCAGCGAACAAAAACAAAGGTTTATCTATAGGGATTTTGCTACTTGTTGTTTTTGTTTTTAATCCAAAAATCTCTTTTTTGCTTTTTGTCAAGTCAAAGATATTTTTTGTAAAATTTGCTCAAAATGATAGAAAAGCCGTGCGTGTGCGAACCTTTAGGCAAACAACACCGAACTGAAGACACAACAAAGCCACGACCCAATCGTCACCACCATTCAAATTCATTCACAGTGGGCGAAGTTGTTTCTCACAAAACGACAACCACGGTGTGCTAGACAGAAAAGATACATTTTTTTTTCCAATAACAACAGTTTCACATAAGAAAAAAAAAAAATAAAATACCACCATCCATCCCATCCAACAGTGTGGCAACTCACAACTCATCACTCGAGTGGGAGAGAGATAGAGTATGAAAAAACATGTCCAGCGACCGCAGAAAACAAAAGAAAAGTATCTGAGTGCGAGAGAAAAAACAACAACAATCAACTTTGAAAACAAAAGGAAAAAATACAACAGTGAGAGGGGCTTAGCAACTCACACCAGATGGACCGGCCTAATCCAATTCGAATTCAATTCCCGCCATTGCAGTGCGAGAGAGACAGTTACTCTCGAGAGAGGGGAACATATGTTTTCTTTGTTTGCCTTTGTTGGTTTCTTTTCACACTTTGTTTTTGTTGTTGAAAGTGGTGGAGGGTGGTATATCTGGTTCAGCTGTGAGAGGGAGATGGAGTGCTATAGTGAGAAAAAAAAAGAAAAGAAATCTGCTGGCCCCTATTTTCGACATTTTGTTTTATGGTAATCGATGTTTGGTTGGCACATCCCTTCACCGAGTTGAGTGTTGAATAATGTTGGTGAATATTTTTCTAGAGAGTGGTGGAAATTTCGATTCCAACTTGTTCCGTTTTTAATGGGGTTTCAAATTGAATGTGATAAATGGGCGTGGCTACTCACTGATTGTTGAAAAGAGATTGTAAATTGAGATTGAGGAAAGTATCCATTGTTGAATGTTGAACTGATTAGTGCTTTGAGGGGAGTTTAACAGGTGTGGTGATAATTTGGTGATAAGATTTGATTTTTTCTTTGCTTTGTTTTTGGAAACGGATCTGTCATCAAAAATTGAAAATGGTTAAACAAAATGGATTCAGTTTTCTTTCGGTTTTAAAATTGACAGTTAATTGTGAGGTGAAATTGGGCAAATGTGACACTTTGTCTTAACATTTTTGGGGGCCTTTTTTAAAAAGAAAAAGTATCCTTGTCGATATTAGCTCTTGAATCCTGTTTTCTCCTTTTGCATGGTGAATTTCTCCTGTGAATCCTCTCAAATAACCCCCAAACTACAATCTCCCAAAATTTTGACAACCACACCCCTTGTTGCAAAAAATTGACATTAAAAAAACAGAACGGGTGTCGAAAGGATCTTCACCAAGTTAGGGTAGATAGAACATAGAATGATGATGCTTTGGTAAGGCTTGGAGGGAGGCAGCGAGTCGAGCATCTTACTTAGAGTCATGTTAATTTTTACGAAGTGCTTATTGCAGAATGTAAATTGTGTAAAATTGTTCCTTTTGACACTGTGGTGGGTTTTTAGTTGCTCTGGATGGGTTTTGGATTGTGAGAGTAATTCTTTCATTTCAACCAGATAATGGGGTGAAGAAGAGTCGGATGTATGTAATTTACCTACAGAAAGTGCTTGGGTTTTTGATAAATTGGTTGGCATGTTGAAGTATGAAGTCAGAAAAGGACTTCTGCGATGAGGAGTTCTATGAATAAACGCATTTAGATGTGTTCATGCGAGAAGATATGTTTGCAAGATAATACCAAAAATGTGATGGACGATGTGACTATCTTAAAATGATTTTTCAAGACCTACCGTCGGGCTTTCTGTTCTTTCAACTGCACTGTGAATCGAGCTAGCGTTCTCCCAGAATAACCGACTTTCAGAAAGCTCAAGCTTCAATGTTTGATTTACCGACGGACAAGTTCGTATGGACGAAAATCTCCACGGAACTGTAAAACAAACAATTAACAACATTCTATATATCCCATTGACACTAAGATTGAGAAATCGTCCACAAAAATGTAACGACATTTTTTCCCAAATCAAAATTCACTTCAAGGACTTCGGTCAACCAGAAAACAGCCCGTAACTGCAATTATGATTATTGTCAACAGATTTCTCTCATCGCATGCTGTCACTATGCTGACGAACTGATGCCAATCAATAGACACAGGGTCGCTTAGTTTTCCGAGTCAAGGTGATGACTTTCTGTCATTTTTAAGGTCTTGTGTGTGCGAAAAAAGTGACACACTTCTTGAACTATTGTCAATTTCAAGGACACAGTCCTCAATTTAATGATAAAGGAAAAGTAATTAAAGAAATACTGTCGAAATTGAAAAGAATCTTTATAAGTATTAATGGATTTTATTAAACTGTTAATTAGTAAGCTTTTGTGCAGTTTTCGACGTTCTTTTTGAAAAGTAACGACACCCATTTACGAATTTGCACTTAAAATTGCTTTCAAGGACTCGCCCAAATCCGTCGGTCGAGTGTTTTCCTTCCTCGGTGATTGATGATTATATGCTTACATAAATACACATGTTCCACTTTTCGGCATCTGAAGTGACATCTTCAAAAAGGACCCTTCAGCGAGGACCACCTACCCAAAAATTACTTTCGATTTCAAAGAGCCCAAACCGCCATCAAAACATTAGAGGAATAAAAATATCGCATTGCAATCACCAATTTGACACTAAAAACAATAGAACGCACTTGAGCCCCGGACCCGATATGCCAAAAGTGTTGTTTTTTCCACAAAATCCTTATTCAAAATTGGGAATTAGTCCTTGCGGTTCTTTGATTGCGTTTTTGCCTGACATAAGTGGTTCCTTCTGTTGCTTTGTGTTGCCACCGCGGTAGTGCGCGGCCCCTTTTCGACAGAAAAAAAAAATGTCAAATGAAATATCGGTTTCAATATGATTTTCCAAGGAGTTTTTCTTCCATTATCCTTTATTGTTGTCATTTTATTTTTTGTTTTGCAGCAAAAAGTATAGTACAAGTCTGTGTTCTGCAGAAATAGTGCGATGACGGTATATCAATTTTATTATGCAAAACGCAGCGCAGCATGTGTTCTAGAGTAGCACTTAATGCAGGAACGTGGAAAGGATTTGTCGTCCTTCTATTCTTATTTGCCAAAACCAAAGTCAAAGCAGAGAGGTGGGGCAGGTATATAATAGTATAGAGTCCACCGTCGTCGTCACATGTCGCATTCTCATATCGAATCTAATGGCCAGCACGAAGTAGTCATACCGAGCTCAGCAACATACATTTATTTCATCAAGGATTTACAATCCTTAATAGGGATATTTGCCAAGCTGACGTTTGTTTTTGTTTGCTTATATTCTCCTCAGAACTAGTTGGGATATTAAGTCCCCCCACCGCATGATAGCTTTTCTAATGGGTCACAGATGGAAAGGATACAATTTTATTGCTGCAGGATATGCGTAATATTGTTAGGTTGAGAGTCCAAATGTGTTATTGTGGTTTTTTCCGTTATACTAGGACGATTCACATCATGCGAGAACATTTAATTGGCGTAACCTATGAAGAGGCTTTTAAAGAAGGTCTTAAGGATATCAATAGGGTCCTGATTGGATTTTCAGCTATGCGTTTTTTTGGTTTTGAAAACATTGAGTCAGTGTCAGTGACGTGTGATTCCCTCTTTATAATTTTCTTTTAAACCAAAAATCGTGATCCTTCGTCGGCCTCATCGGTAAAAGTTGACAGAGACCATCAATAGAGTCATCTGGGGTCGCAGGACAACACACACATGTCCTTTTCTGAGACATTTTTTTCATAGTCATGCAATTTTGGATTTTTTGTGTTTTTTTTTTTTTTTTTTTTTTTTTTTTAACGGAAGGTATAAGATGGTCTTCCGTTTTCTTTGTTTTTAATGTCGGTTAGACGGAAAATGCCGACACGGATGAAAGGGGCCAAACGTAGCTATTTTTTTGTTTCCCATTGGTGATGTGCGTTGAGAATGAATGACATTCGAAATGATTAGGGGTATTTGTGTGTTGTTTTTTGTGAAGTGTTCTTCAAGGACGAACTGATGTGCATTTACCCTGAAAGATGTCAGCTTAGTTTCTACATAAGAGTAAATGTCCCATCAATAGGTGAAAGTTGATTGGATCAAGGCCGGAAAGTGTCATAAAAATTAACTCTCAGAAAGGATCATATTTCCACAATTTTTCGTCAAATTTCTTTGACATCGTGTGATATACCCAAAAGAAAGGTCCTTGTTAAATAAATACTATTCGAAATTTGCGTCTTTATGATCGAATACACTTTATAAGTCTAAATTAGAGGCCTTGACTTGAATACCTAACTATCGCCACTCGATGTTCAAAAAGCAATTAATCATAACACTCACTTAACCAGTCAAATTCATAAATTTCATGAGAAATCAACACTCCGATAAATGCTTCAATCAAAATTTGAAAAAAAGTGAAAAATGTTGACGCGACTATCTGTCTATTATTCCCGATCAATGAACACCTCCATCAAAAACCAAACAATACGGCTACACTGAGTCTGACCAAATCCGAACAAAAACACAATGAGTATAGAAAAAAAAAAACAGATAAATCCATAAATGACTTGCAATAATCCGGCCATCGTCCAATTGAGTAGAAAATTTCTTGAAATTCTGATAAAATCAGATTCCAAAAGGTCTGAAGTCACCAACGACAATCCTCTGACACTACTATCGACAGATCCATAGAAGACCACAGCAGGTATTTCACCTTCAGATTCTTTGTGTCTGATCTCTAATCAAAAATTGATACATCATGACCAGAGTAGTGCGATGGTGTGAGAGGGCACTCCCATCAAGCGTGAGAAATCGACGCGCGCCGATCCGAGGACAATCGGGAAACACAATAGCCAGCATATTCTGAGACAAGTGTGAGGAAAACGACCATCAAGGATATTCCATGATCACCTGAATGTTCCTGCACCCAAACACATAAAACCTATTAAGCTATCGAATCGATCGTTAACAACCGAGGAGACACTTTTTTTTTTGTTTTATTAAGGAAACGCGTCTAAGGACATCATCACACAATGGATGTAAGATGTCACACAATAACCGTGAAGGACACACCAATCGCTCGACCCTGGGAAATAAAAACTGAAAAATAATCGTATTAATCATAAAGACTAGAATATGGCCCTTAAGGGTAAACAAACCTCTATTCACGTTCAGGTAGGTATAACGAGGCAATCCTATAAAGCAAACAAAAATATGATAATTTATGTTCATGGCAACCATAAAATAGCAGAAAATATTTTGATTGGAAATTAATTGAACAATCGATTCGAATATAGGGTTGACACCGCTTAGTTCTATGGTGTCTATGTGTGGTCTGTTTTTTTTTTTTTTTCCTGCCGTGAGTGTAGGTACCGAGAATGGGATTCGGGGATCATCATTTATCAACATAAACCGAAATGGAATATGGGGGCTATTCATTTTGTGTGGAAACAAAAAATTACTGCAAATAAACATAACTTTGATTTTTTCAAACAATCTTATGGACCATGGGCAGTCGCAGAGAGTTGTCGCTGAGTGAGTGCGCAACTGCGCAAACTTGCTTTCCTGAAGTTAACTACGTTCGCAAGCGTTTTTGAAGGCGTTAGAATAAATAAAATCGTTTATTAGCTCGTTTGCAGATGGTTTTCAAAGGTCGCAAGTTATTGCGAAGAAAAAAACATCGTTTCGAACGAAAATAAGTCAATTTCAATGGCAAAAATGTCTACGCGCAGTTCGCAAATGAGTGCAAATAAGTTGCGAATCATTTAAGTGAGAAATAAATTCGTTTTAAGCCTTCGAAAGACTCCTGCAAGCCTTTGCGAAATGTTTCTATGCTTCGCAAGTTTGCAAAACACCCAATATTGAACTCTGTGTGAATGAATGCCATGCTGATTTGCATGGCTTGCAAATGTCTGTTTGCAAAAACGTGTGTTTACTTTTTTCCTCTACCTAATAAATACATAAACTCAAGTTAATAACTAGTGATGCATACATCATACGAAATTTGACATCTTAGGGTGAAAAAAGCTTATTGTGAACATTTGCGAATAATTCTATTAATTCGCCGAAAGGTAATATCAGCTCAATACGCAATACGCATCAACTTTAAACTCTGCAATCTCCAGGAATAATTGCGAAGACGATTTTATGTTCGCAGAAATTTGCAAGCTTTTAAATGAGCAGTGCGGAACAAGTTGGCAGATAATTTAAAAGCCCAGTCATAATAATCTTAGATTTTAAGTGCTGAAAGATGTTTTCAAATCTCGTCAGATGTGATTTGCGAATTATTTGCGAGGCCTTCCAAATGTTTGTGGGTATCAAACGAAAGCTGCGAACATTTGCGAAGAAAGTTAACTGTTTGCATGCCGTCCAATGCTTCTATTATGACTGCCGAAAGTATTCTCAAATGCCCAAAATTCGCATAACTTTTAAAGTTGAAATTTGTCGAAACCAATACTTTTCCCTTTCTTGCGAAACTTAAAAATATTGCTTCAAGGAAGTACACCTCGTTTCCATTTGCTTAAACGGCGCCACAAGGAAGAGGTGTTCCTTTCACATGTGAAATGAGCCTTGTTGCCGTTTGCCAAAGGATAATGCTCCCCTATTTCATTTCGATATATATTTTTCGCAATTGAATTGCTAACGAACGAAAACCAATTGAAATGTTGAGTAAGAAAATTTTGCAAGTTCGAATTCAGGACTTCTTCGCTTTCCTTCGAGCTGTCAGCTGTATAGCTGTAAATGTTTGCATTTCTCCTAATACCTGCGATTTGGTTTGGGTTGTGGCAAAGGATGTCAATGCGACGAACGGTCTCAGATGTTGTTTGCACTAACCCTTGAGTAAATAAAACGCACACAATGACTTCTCCAGGACTCATTTGCATATCGCCGGTCGGTATTATTATTTTACATTTTTTTTTTCATTTTTCAATTCAACATGGCAGTCGGTAGGTATTCTACTCAAAAAAAAAAAAAAAAAACAGAATGGAAAATGGAAAATTGTTATTTGCGGTTAGTTGCCATTGGATGTGTCCCTGCACATGCATCTTTGATGAGTTATGTGTATGCGGCAGTTACAAGCTGAAAATAAAAAAAATTGAAAGAAAAATCGAAAAGGAGTTAGATATGGGGCGGTGTGGTGCCTCTTTCACCGTGCCAAACCTCGAGTCTTTGGCTGGGTTGTTGTCGTCGTTGTTGTCCTTTATTTATGCATGCGGGAACGCGTTTATTTGCGGTGCGGAATTTTCAGTATTCAGGTCTCTTTTTCGCTGGGCTTTCGTTGGTGGTGGTGGTGGTGTCGCACTCGCAGTCGCTGTTGTTTTGTTTGAGTGTGCGATGAATTTTTAAAATGGTGACAAATTATGAATTGCAGAGACGACGCCATTGTTTTTACCAGTGAATATAGTTGTAAATTGAAAAGTTTATTTCCTATCTATTTATCTTTGTGTTGAGGGATAGGAGGAGAGGGGGGGTTTTAATGAAACCTCAGTGCGCCTCAGATGGAGCAAAATAAAAATGACAACGGTTTGAATTGAATAATAAATATAATTGAAATAAGTTCCATTTTGAAATGAAAATCAACTCCGAAATTGATGATATCAATAAATTGGCGCGAAAATGTTTTTCTTGTCTTCTGAAGGGGCAATAAGAAAGTCTGTGGTGGTCCTAGGCATATTTTCTAGCTTTTTTGATATTTTGAACACGAGTTTGAGTTTCGTAAATTGTTTTCCTTTTTTCCGTCAATATGTGTTCCGAATTTTAAGGACTAGATTCACCTCCTTTTGTTCTCAGACCTAAAAAGTGAGTAAGGGACTCTACTATCCCTGCAGCCTCCTTCTTCCAAGCCCACTGGCTCTAGTTTTTACAGTTAAAAGCTAAAAAACATCAACTTCTAATATTCATGTGTCACCAAATTGGCTCCATATAACTTTTCCGCCGATAAAAAGTGATTTTCCAACCATGCCTCCATTCAAAATTTTACAACCAGACCATACCAACTTCCGCTTCAGCTAAAGTACTTTGAATATCCGAAATCTAAACGTTTTAATCTCCCCTTCAATCCAACTTCTTATAGCGCACCATTTTCCACCCAGTTATCGCATAACTCGAGTCGTTAAAAATTTGTCATTCCGAAAAAATTGTATCTAAAACTCATTTCAAAGGCTTATCTATGCGCAGGATAACAAAAATAAAAAGGAGTTATATGATGATACACGTTTTTTGAAAAAAAAAACTTAAAAATTCCGACCATTTCAAATTTAACTGCCGCTGCGACCGACATCTTTCCGCCGACGACGAAGCGAGTAAATCTTATCATTCGCGTGTATCTCTTCTATATCGCTCGTTGTCGTTTGTTTCGGGTTTTAAAAAACAAAATAACAATTTTAGAATTTTCGAAGATGGGGGACAGTCATAAAAAGTGTTCTTTTTCGTTGTTATGATTTACAACTTTACAGTCGACGGATTTGACAATTTTCAGCCGTAACGATTGGAATTATGTTTCGACGCCAACATACACCCCGTCATCATATCGCCATCTAGTGCTAAAGACACCCATGACAAGGTCATGAAACAAAACAACCAGGATATAGCATGATGCCGTCGATTTAGAATCAACCAGAGAGATATGAAATTTAGCGACGGCGGCGGCGGCGGAGCGGCGTGAGCCAATTGGATGGATGAAAACTAAAAAAAAAAAACAACACAAAAGTTATTACCAACAAAGGAGATATAAATAAGGACACAACAATGTGACATAGTGTGACACGCACCAAATCCTTTTATCTGGATCATTGGCGTAAACTTGCCATATCCCATAAAGTCCATATACAATCGATTGGGCAGGAGAAGGACATCTACGCATTGAAGAAGTCATTGAATAAGAGGAACAAAACAAAAAAGGATTCATTGTTCAGTGTTCAATGAGAAACCATTTTCGATGTTTTTTTTTAATTCTTCTAGTTGTCCAAACAAGCCAGCCAGGACAATACGGATTCAAAAAATGTCCTTTTTTCTGTTTTTTAAAAAAAAGATTACCAAAATCGCATTAAAATTGTTGCGACAAGGATTTTGTTTCTAGTGCCGAACACAAAAAAAAAGTCAATTTGAAGAATTGTCACAACACATAAACGACAGACGGTCATGGAGGAAAATAGGCAAAGAATTGAGACTGATGGGTGCAATGCATTGGACATGCGGATATAGATGGACGATGGACAGACTTTGCAACGATTTGGCAGCAGATTTAGAGACATTGAAGTGAAGTTAGACTGAAATTCAAACGATTGCGAGGTTCGGTATATGCAAAACATCGAAAAGAGGTTTATTTTTGAACACTGTTGTGCAATTAGCTAGTTTTAGTCTCTTTCTGATCTTTTTTTGTCAATTGGAAATAGGGTACGTAGCTGCGGTTGTCAAGATTGGAACGTAAAGAAGAATTTTAAAACGTTGTGCACCATTTTTAAGAGTTAATAGCATCATCCTTGATCCTTATAAGAGGCTGTCAGGAAAAATACAGAGATCCAATTTTGACGATAATTTTTGATAATCATGTAACTAGCGACATGTTTTGCACGAGTAAAACCATAAAATATCATTTGTTTGAGTAAGTTATTTAAAGAATTAGAAGAAACATGTGTGATAACAGGTTCAGAAGTAGGATATAACCATGTTATAACTTCTGTATTTACCAAAGAACAAAGTCGATGTTATGATCAGGCATAAGGTATGAGTAGTGTCCGTAGCTTAGTGAGTGGTAAGGTGAGTAGGCTGCTAAGCAGAACGTCGTGGGTTTGTAATCCTACTCGCGCCCACAGTATTTATTTCATCTTTCACGGGCACTGCCTTTTGCGAAGAACTGACAAAACTTCCAAGAGTATCATCTGTCATGAAAAATTGCTTCTCAACTTTGTCGTTCGGAATCGGCGTTAAATTGTAGGTCCCCTCAATTCTTCATACGCACCTAGAGAATTGTTGATGAGAGTAAGCCACTTGGCTCTTCAAGAGCTGTCGCGCCACTCAATTTATTTATTTTATTTATTTTGTAAGGTATGAGTTGAATTGTTTCCGTTCGTTTACTTCTTCAGTCTGTCTCCTTACATCGCCATACCTTAGGTAATTATATTGAGCAGCCCTACCTGCTGTTCTTCTTCTGTTGATTCTTACACTGCTTATTGATAACGTCATGAAGCACAGGTGGTTCAGTTTTTTTTCGGGATTCAAGCTCAAAAATTACTAGAAATAGCTTAGAAATGGACTTCTCCTGCAAAACGGTCTTCTTGCTTCAAAACAATCCAGGTTTCGCCCTTCCCACAGTAGTACATCAGCGCTCTTGGAAGTTGTTGAACGGGTGCGTAAAGCGTTGGATGCCAACAAAGTTTCATTTTTGATTCTCCTAGATTACTCTAAGGCATTTGACACTATCAACCACCACATCCTGTGTCAAAAACTTTTAAAAATTTACAATTTTGCTCCTGACGCAGTCAAACTTATTTCCTCTTATCTCGGCCAGAGACAACAAGCGGTTGTATTGGGAAATAAAACTTCAACCTTTATACCTATATCTAGCGGAGTTCCACAGGGTTCAATCTTGGGTCCATCACTTTTCTCGCCTTACGTGAACGAAGTACCAAAACTCTTACGCCACTGTGATGAGCACCTCTTTGCTGATGACCTCCAGCTTATGAAAAGTTGCCCAGTTGGAATGTTGAAAGATTAATGAGGATCTGTTATGAATCTTAAATTGGTCAGTAAAATGTGGTCTTTCTTTAAATCCACTCAAAAGCAAATGCCTCGTTATTTCTAAAAAGCCCGTGGACTTGGCCTGTTTTCCAGATATTATTTTTGGAGACTCAAAAATAGAATTCGTGAATACCGCTAAAAATCTTGGTATTTGCTTTAATAGAACCTTAAGCTGGAACGACCATATTAATAAAATTGTTGGGAAAGCTTATGGAGCTCTTCGATTATTGTGGCCAACAAGAAAGTTCATCCCATTGGATACTCGAAAAATGCTTGCAAAACACTTGTAGTACCCATTCTTACATATGGCTGTGAAATTTTTTGTACCTAAGCTTGATAGTGTCAGTCAAAGAAAGTTGAATACTGTGTTCAATAATGTTGCGCGCTATATCTTTGGTCTTAGACGCTACGATCATATCTCTCAGTTCTCCAAAAGTATCTATCGCATCTCCTTTGACTATGATTGCCTATGCTGACGACGTTGCAATATCCATATCTGGGAAACATCCCCAAGTTCTCTCGGAACTCTTACAAAATGCCTTAAATAGGCTAACAAATTGGGCTAAGCAGGCCATTGGATCAAAATGGGGCTTCTCCCCAAAAATAACCCACTGGCTATACACTTCGGTAATCAGACCGATACTCATATATGGAGTTGTCGTATGGTGGACCGCACTGGACAAGATGGTAAATCTAAATAAGCTCATCAAAGTCCAGCGGTCAGCAGGTATGTGCATCACAGGAGCACTTCGCTCAACACCAACCGCAGCCCTGGAAATGCTTTTAAACCTAACACCTCTTGACATCTTCTCCAAAATGGTGGCAGCCAACTCATGTGTGAGGCTTAGAGCCACCTCTCAATGGAACAGTAACAATACTGGTCATACTACTATTCTAGACAATTTCAGATCTATCCCAGATCGCCTAGACTATACCACCCCAAAAATGGTATTCGATAAAAGATTCCATGTCTCCATCCCTTCAAGATCTTCCTGGGAAGAAGAGAGACCCCTGGAAGACAATACGATACACTTCTATACAGATGGTTCAAAGACCGATTACGGAGTTGGAAGTGGTATCTATTCGGAACAACTGAATCTCAGTCTATCATATAGACTTCCCAATCAATGTAGTGTTTTCCAGGCAGAAGTATTGGCGATTAAAGAGGCACTATCCTGGCTCAAAGAAAACGTTATATCTTGCAAGGATATACGAATCTTCTCGGACAGCCAAGCCGCTCTCAAATCTCTCGCGTCTGTCTCCACAAACTCTCAAATAGTCCACGATTGTCGATCATCTCTGGATGAGATGACGGAACAGTTTAATATTCACCTCATTTGGGTGCCGGGCCACAGAGACATTCCGGGTAATTGCAAAGCCGATGAGCTCGCCAAAAACGGAACACTTCTGCCTCATGTTAGACAAAAACATAACATAGGAACACCACTTGCTACATGCAAATATCTTCTCAAACAATATGCTCTAGAATCAGCAAATGCTAGATGGTCACAGGGTACCACCTGCCTAGCAACCAAACAAATATGGCCAAGCATAGACCTGAAACGGTCAAAAGGTCTGATTTCACTGAGCAGACAAAATATAAGCTCTACAACTGGAGTCATAACAGGACACTGCCTCATAGGCAGACATGCCTTGAGGCTTGGGGTCTACGCAAACGACTTCTGTAGAAGCTGCATGGACGAGGAGGAGGAGGAAACAATCCAACACCTTCTGTGTACATGTCCGGCACTCTCCAATAGAAGGAATAAATATCTCGGTAATCCCTTCTTCGATAATACCAGTGAACTGGCAACGATAGACACAAAATGTCTTTCTAACTTCATTAAAAGTACAAAATGGTTTGTTTAATTTCATTACTCTCCCATGAGTAACCTCATTAGTGGTATCACAATGGACCCTTGAGGTCTAAGTGAGTCAATTACATCCAGACAGCCACTCCAACCTAACCTAACCATCTCCTTTGACAACTTACTTAGGCTCCGAACTCTTATTACGCTCTTTAACATCATCCGTACGCGTCAACCTTCATACCTGTATGACATATTCCAGTTCTCGCTTTCAACACGATCAAACCAAATCATTATTCCCCCTTTTTCATGTTTAACGTCTGAGCGACAGTTTTTTATTAATGCTGCTCGTTTAAGGAATTCCCTACCTCAACATGTTATGAGTGCGGACTCATCAGTAGGGAAATTTAAGAAAAATGTCTTTTCGTACTATTCCTTGTCATAGTTGGTTTTCTTGTGCTTGATTGATGTTGGTCTTGCTGCTTTCTGTTTTGTCTTCTTTTCTAATATCTGTAATGTGTATTATTGACTATTCAAACTTGTATGTATGCATTTTTTTTTTCTACTCATAATTTTAATGAATGACCTTGCCTCTGTCACGTCCTAAATTTAAACTTAATTATAAATAAGATGTAAATCTTAATATTAAGTGGCCATTAAATAAAAACAAATACAAATACAAAAATACAGAAACAAAAACTTACAGTTTCAGAAGTGGGATTGTAGGGTAAATCCACCCAGTTCAACACCTTTCTAAAGCCTTTTTTGATAGTATTCGCTGTATCACATGCCAACATTCGTCATTGCCATTTAAATCTTGCGTAGGCAAATTCACACAAAACTGCCTATAGCAGCAATATTGCAGACTCAAAATATCAAATCCTTTTTTCGCATATTTTTTTTGTTCTCAAAAACACGAACAGCACATAGTCATTGTCCCTTAGTCCCCTCAACGAATTTTTTTACTATAGCGAACTTTTTTTCGGAGCAATTGTATTCGTTAGAATTTTAAATTGTCATGGTTGAGTTGGTGTTGCAAATGGAATTTTATTCTTGCAACAGTCAGATAAATTGTTTTCTAGCATCTATACCTACGGGTGTGTGAATGTTTGGGCAAAAAAAAAATGGCAAAATGAATGCGTTAGAGTGTGTAGACGATTTATACATTTTAGTGGGATTTTTCGCTGTGGCAAAGGATATTTATGCACTCATTGAAAATTTATTTCAGCAAGGAGTGAATTTGAAAATTTGTCGAAAATTCGAAAAAAAATAAAGCCATTGAGTTAAGGTATAAATTTAAGGTCGAATTTCATTCAATATTCGTGTGGTACCGCTCGCGAATTAGTCTCTGCCCATGTACGAATTTTTTCATCAAAGAAAGTCAATTTAAGAGTTTGATAATGATCACAAATGATTCGCCAAAAGCTATGTCAAAACTCCCACCATCCCATTCGACTGTCATTCCTTACACCCAAGATCCAACTCGCAATAACAAAAATCCCATTTTATACCCCATCAAGACGGAATGTTTGTAAAATTTCACATCATATCTCAAATGTTGGCTTAATCTTCTTAAGTACGATATTAGAATGGAAAGTTTTGTTCATATCAAAAATTGAATACCGCCACCAACACAAAACACTCCAGCTCATCTCGTACATGTGTGTCTAGGGGATTTTTGGCATTTTCCCAAGGCGCCGCAATTCATAGCACATCAGCACCGCCAATAACACTCCATATGTTGCCGGTTCCACTATAAAACATATTATATTGTGTCTATAACGACAACGCCCCCCTCCGACTTCATCACAAAAATGATAGTCAAAAGGACTCTTTGTATAAAACGACGACTTACAGGATGACGACGACAACACATTTAATCAGTCATTCAGATTTTCATTATGGGACTCAATTTCAATTTCAACCGACGATATCCTTCTCTCTCGCACGCACTCTTGCACTAGAGCTGTGAAATAAGGCAACTTCATTAAAATGGATCCTTTAACATCCCCTATGTTCTGCTCAAGCTTCCCCATCACCCATCAAAATTGGTCCTGGAAAACTCAAAACATCATCATATTGCTGTATTGGGGCGAGCGAGTGGTATGGTGAGAACATAGAATATTCTTCATTTCAACTTCAACCTAATCAAATCAAAATCCCACCCAACAAAAGCAAGCAAACCCATCGAAAAGTTTAAGCGAATCACATCAAACACCATATGTCGGGGATTACTCTGGGGATGAGTGTGTATGTTTCTATGGATCCACCATCAAAACGGATATCACTTTGGCTTGCTATTTTATGAGACGAGCTCATCGTTCCTAAGGGATGACACATCATGATGATGTTACAGAAAACAGAAGTTTTGCGTGGCTCATATCACTTTGCATGAAAGTCGGAAATGATGGTGTTTTTTTGCTTTTTGTTGTTTTGGTAGTGTAACTTCCATAATTGTAGGCCATGCAACCTGTTTAATTGCATAGCCTGGCAAACAGAATGGTCATTGTTGTTGCCAGTGTAGGTAAATAGGTTTTTTTTTTTGTTGTTGTCGAGGGTATAGTGAGGCGAAAATCTATCACACAAGCTTGCGTGAATTTGTGAAGGTTTAGAGCTTCATTGTTAACCGGTGGTGGAAGCGGCGACGACACGGGAGATGCTTCAAATGCAAACTAGTGCCGCCCCAATATAATTACCCTAATAATGGCCAACGTGCAGCACAAACACATTTAAATGATGCCATGAGTGCAGGTGGAATTTCATGCTATGGGAAGGCTAGTCTTAGCCCTTTTAGCCACTTGCAGTGATCCCGTGGGTTATTGTCGTTTTTATTTCGACACGAAAATCGAAAACATCCTCATAAAAGTACAGGAGTGGACTTTGAAAAATCGGGCCTTGTGATCAATTTTTAAAGGGCGCTCTACAGAAAAATATTTCTTAGTAAAAAAAGGTGCAAGAATTAAAAAAAACAGGATTTTTCGTTTGCAGACCGGAATTTCTCTGATACTTATTCAGAGGAGACCCCCTCAAACTAGAAAGGTTTTTATTTTGTTCACCCGTTTGGGATGAGGTTATCAAATACAAGAGTTTTTTTATTTTAACATTATGCCTAGACACCTAACCAATTTTTGTCAAATAGACGAATCCACCCCTGAACTATTGTGGGAGTACGCGATGGATATACACTTCCACCAAACCGATTTCAACATGCGACAAAATGCTATATGGTGGTTCGGTCTTATCGCGATTCCTTGCTGCAATGTCGTCCGCTCATGACAGCCACTCTCTCTTGATAGTACGGCGCGGTTATAAGGAGGGCGGTTCTAAAATTCCCCTTCAACATGGAAACAATGTTGCTAGTTCTTGTTTTCATTCTTTTGTGTTTCTCTTGTCTTCAACGAGGACCTTTATTTCTCGCGGATGGGATGGCAAAAAAAGGGTTAGGGTTACCCGCTTGTCGCCTGTACAGTGAATATATAAAAAGGAACACACATGATGGCATGCGATGATGTTTTTTTTTTTTATGTGAAACTTTATAAACGAACATACGTGTTTACTTTTCTCGGATTCGACCAAGCGTGGGCTATTAGCGTGTGCAATGGAGCACAGGCGCCTATTTGGAACACGAATAATGGCCGATCTGGGTTTGATAGTTTGTTGTAGGTATATGTAGTTGTAAAATTGTGCGCCCTTTTCTTGTCATGTTCGGTCGGAACTAACTTTAACAACTATTCCAATTGCCAATGTTGCTGACGGAGGGGAAGTTTTGTTGCCGCAAACATACAATATGCATCAAGAGGTAGCTCTTTATGTATAGATGGTTGATTTAATTGATGACATTGAAGGTCTCTTGTTGAAAAGACTGGTTAAATGGCTGTTATTCGATGTGGATTGTGGGGTGGCGGTATGTACTTTCAATTACCCGCCAAATGGGATATTTGAAATGGTTCAGTTGTTAATGAAGTGCAGTTTTCGTCATTTCATTGATTTTGTGTTGGTTTTTGTGATTTGGATGAAATGTTGGTTTAAGGCCTTTCATTGGAGGATGACGTTTTATAGGTTTTAATGGCTTCAAAAAACAACATTTCCGTCCGATTGATTGACTTCGTTTGAAAGGGAAAGGTCTTCTTGTTTAGCTTCATTGAGTTTTTGGGAAAAGTAAACTCTATAAAATTGAATTTTTTGACCTTTCGAGGCCTTAAGAAATTGCTAAAAGTTTGTTGTTCAATCAACACTAAAGTAACAGTGATTCACCACGAAGGTCGCTTAATGGCATCGCCAATAAAATCCTCCCAATCAATCGAAACCTCACCATCAGCGAAAAGATCAAAGAAAACATCGATTCCCCAAGCCACAATTATCCTATCTCCATAAACGTACTCCATTTAGCTAAAAGGCATCTGGTTATTACACATTCGTTTGCTTTGAAGAATTTCATTAGACCATTCCGCCTTATCGGTGGAAAATTATTTATTTCATTAAAAACTCATAAATATATCCGCATTCAAAGAGGACCTCAAGAAAAGCAAAAAAAATTCAACTCTAATTGCTCACGTCTTTCGTCATTCAATATGGCAAAAGCAACATGGCGGTAGATGGGGAGATGACGATACATTAGCGCGACGTTGGTGATTGTTAAAAAAAAAAAAAGAAACCAGATCACTTCTTGATTCCGTGAAAAAAACAATTTAATCACTGAAGAGGGTGCGCAACAAACACGCACTTGACTCGCGCTCCATTAGCTTTTAAAATTCTGTTTTCCAAAATCGAAAGTAGCAAACGCAATAATTGCTGCTCATCAGACGCTGGAGATGAGTTCAAAGATTATTGTTCGTTTGTAAGGTGGAAAGAAGCGAAGCACTTGAAATTCGGGCACAGGAAGAAGCCCAGCTGATAACGAGTCATCATCGTCAAGAGCATATCCGGCAAAGAAAAGTGCGCTTCAGCGATAAGAGAGTGAAATTAAATGGTTTTTCAAACAAAAACAGAAAACACTCCAAACTCGAATACCAGACACACCACGTGCTACACGCTCGCTCCCTGGCTCTTTCTCTGGAGATAAAAACCCACTCCATAGCTAGTGCTCCAGTTAGCCATAAATCATAGCGAGTATTTCGTTATCCCGATGCATAAAGCAGAATAGCTATGATTTCCCCATCGCGATCGAACCACCTCTCGAGGATGCTCTCTCTAGCTGGGCTAATGTGAATTATTAATAAGAAAAATATTCCACTCCCCATGTGCAATAGACTACAGAGGTACCATAATTCTGGTGCAACGCAATCGCCGCTCAAATCGCTAATCGTTCGCGAGCTCGATATGATGACCGAACGAGCAACCGACGCGACGGAGAGAGAAGTCTTCTTCTTCTACGCCTTTACGGAGGCGACTATATGGAGTTTGCAATATGGCAAAAGTTTTCGCAGGCTATCGCCGCCGTCGATTGACCGCCTGCGATAAGCAACGCATTAAAAATCCATAAATCAATGCGATAAGCATGATTTCCCGAGTGTTTTATTGACTATTGTTCCATTGCGCGACTTACCGCCGCTGCTGCAACACTGGCTGGCACAACCAATCAACCAAACGCCTTGAGCAATTTTGATGGTTTGCACAGGACTTTGATGTTGAAATACCGAAAGACCGACAAATATGGCGGTGTGTCCGGTAGATTCAGATTCAGAGAGCTCACAGAATTGCGATGAAATACTGCTATCAGGATGGTATCCTCTTCTCTCATACTGCTACATCTTCGCTTTCCAATTTGAATGAAACTTCAATTTGGAACAGAATTAGCGCCTCTAGGTTTTGCATCGGAGTGAGCAAGTTGGAAAGGATTTTGCTTCACATCCTTCTGTTGTTTTTTTGTTGCTGGCTATTAGATGCGGAATCGGATGCGATGCGGGGCCAATGAGAAAAGATTCTAGATAACCTGCGAGTTGGGGAATTGAACGTGAAAGGTTTGTGTCAAGATGGGGATTGGCAATAGGCATTGCAAATGGTGTAGAGGTTGATTGGATGAATGTAGGAAGAGGTTTGAGAACTGTCGAAATTCCTTCCCTTGCTGCATTCACTCTATAGAAACCTATTCCGTTCCATACCCAAGCGACATATTGCAATAATTGTATTGCGGTATTGCCCGTTGTCAGTTTAAAACCAAATAATTCATCTGTCATAATTATTTAGGAGTTGACATTCCAAAATTACCCACTAAACCTTGTCACTCTCACTCTCTCTCTTGCTCTTACTGCAAACAAATCATCACGGGTACCAGGACAAAAACTCATTTATGTCTTAAATAAATAACTCACTCACCGCTACCCTCCTAGTCGATAAATTATGAACAAACGTTTTTAACAGAACCTTCTGGCATTGTTTTCCCCGGATTCATATGCAAATTAGCAGAACGACAGCCCCGAAGTCCTCCTGTGTAGGCCAATCTGAACAGACAACAATAGAAAAAGGAGGCGAAAGTCGACACTGTCGAGAGTGTAAAATTTGAATAACTTTTTACAAAGTCACTTCTGTGACGAGAGCAACTGAAAAGACAACCGACGACGATGATGGCAAGGCCGAGGGATCCGAAAGAGTTGCCTCATTTTGATAAATGCACACAAAATCCCTGCAACTTCAAATTAAAGAACGATAAGTTTCATTCCACACTACCTACGAGAGGGCTGGTAGTTTTTTTTTATGCCTTAATAAAGGAGGAGTTCCAATTTGGAATTGTTACTTCAACAACTTCCTTCCATTTGGTTCAAACAAGCAGGCACTTCCCTGCGAGCCCTTTCTCGACGCTGCGCTCGGCTCTATGAAATGATTCCAAAAAACGATTGCGATTGCGACACATCACCATCACCAGACCGTAAACTAATTTGCCTATGCAAATACTCGGGTCCTCCGAAAACATATTATTATTTTATTCACCAACGAAATGTGAATTTTAACCGACAGATGTCGACACACCAGCAGCGAGGAGTGCAAAGTTCCCTCAACTGCAGAAGGAGAGGAGGGGCGCAGCAAAATAACTGAGTGAGGGAACACTGAATTTTAAAACGGAATTTTAAAATTGGCAATGGAGGTTTTGTGAATGTGCTGAATACACTGAAAGAAAGAAAAACTTGATGTTTACCTTTAAGGACTAAGTGATAAGGAAGTTCAAATTTCGTGGGCTCGATTTTTTTTTTCAAATGGTCTGATCGATGGAGTTTCTACCTTCGTCTGCGCTACAACTAGGATTTGCTCCAGGCAACCGTGAACAAGCTTTTCCATGCTCCATCTATCAAGATCGGTGGTCGATCCCATCTAGTCTTCAGGCTTTCCCGTCCATTCTTCCGAACTTCCAAGGCTCCAGAGGTACAGAAGTTACTGATTCTATTTGGCTGGCAACTGACTGCGCCATTTGATGCTTTTCTTTGTTTCAGTGAAAGAGAATCAACTGCAACCTACATTTCACACACACACTATCTTCCTTTGCAATTGTTTCATGAAATATGCAAATTACATTCAAATGAAACCTCAAAAAGGAGCCAGGGACAACTTCTCGGTAATCAGTGCGGCACAAATTAAAGGCACTTCTTCGGTCAGCAGCAGAACTAAAAAGAACAGTTACACTATCCTTGCATCTCATTGTCCAAAACAATAGTCCTTTTGGGAGAAATATTACCACTAAGAAGTTTGTTCAAAAGACGCCGTCGCCGCCGCCGCATCATCCAAAATCCAAATGGAAAACCATTCTACTACATTCTTGTAGTGTCCCTAAGGATGCCTTGCAAGCAATTGCAATAAAATCGAATGTTTAAAAGACTAACCCGGCTACCGTTGCTCTATTGAGAGCTGTTTGTTATGTTCCTGGCAAATCGGCAATCACACCCTCGAGGGTTCAAAACATATGGAATTCAATTAATAACCTCTCTTAAGTAAACAAAATTTATAGATACAATACACTCGCTTAACCAAGCACCCTTTTGTGGTAGAAAGAAAGAAAAGAAATATACGAGGAAGTCCTTTTGTGTTTTGGGTAAGCAATCCTTTTAAATATGTACTTTATGTTGCGATTACACATACGAGTATGAAAGGACACAAGGGCGTTCACCAGAAAAAAAAAGGAAAAATATCAAACCAATTCACACAATCGAGAGCCTGTTTCAAACGGTACCTACATACGTACAATTCGAGTATAATAATGTTTGGCAAAACATAAGCGACACCTCTCTAGGGGGCCCTGCTTTGACACTGATCTGCCAAAATACATACACACAACACATTGTCAGACAATGAGGCATCACATACCGCAAGAGACAATTTTAGGGCCTGTTTTTTTTTTTTTTTTTATAAACATGTTGAATAAACATCAATTTGGGTTGCATGAGAGACAGAGGGACGTCAGGTGTGAAAATCGGTGACAATTTTTCAATAGTCGAGCAGTGGGCGTTTTTTCAATGCGAAGTTATACGCCTTTCGAGGAAACGCTTTCCATTAATAATAATTCTTTCTCTCCTTTGACTGCGACATCTTCAGTCGATGGACACAAAGAGGCAACACAGAACAGAAAAATAAACAAACAATTTCGATATTTATTGGAAATTTTCGGACATCGTTTTGTGGGCTTGAAAAGGTGGTTTATTGGTGCACTTCGGTCGTTAAGGAAGAACGAATATCGGTGAGAGGAGCCAAAGAGTCTCAGAAACATTCGCATGATGGCTGGTCGTTAGGGTGTCTTCTGGTTGATGCCAATCGTTGTTCCAGGAGTTTTGTTTGATTAATGAACGGTCAGTTTTTGGGTTCCTTTTTTTGCAGATTTTTACAATTTGACGCGTGGACAAAATTGTTTGTTTGTTTGTGGATTAAACACGGTTGTCACAAATTTTGTCCAAAAATTATGATTTGTAGTTTTTTTCTTCGGCTTCAAAATATTATTAATTAATTGTCATTTGAGCAGAATTACCATTTGACTTGTTGCATTTTGTACAATTTGTTATTTGAACTAAACTTGGGGCAGACGGAGTTTTTGTTCGGACAAAAGGATTAGGCAAGAAAAAATCAGAAAAAGGTCTGATAATGGACATTGGTACACAAATTATGTTTTTTCGTGTCGTTGGAATTTTCATTTCCATTTTCAGAGTTCAGATTAACGGCTTGGATTGTATTTAAGCTTCCAATTTATGAATTCCGGTTTCCTTTCTCCGATTTCCTGTTCCCGGTTTCTTGTTTCCAGTTTCCTGTTTCCAGTTTCCTGTTTCCGATTTCTATTTTTCCAGTTTTTTTGATTCTGGTTTCCCACCCTAATGGAAAAACATTGTAAAATTATTGTTACTTCCGTCCGAAAAATAGTCGAAGTTATTCTCTATATCGCGCCCTGTAAAGACTAATTTGGAGAACCAAACTCCAAAATGTCATTGAAGGACTCAGCTTTTACTACATACCTTCTTAAGTTGTTTGCATTATTACAGCGACGCAAAAGGAAGGTGTCCTTTGCAATAGTCGTAAAACATGAATTCATCCACCTTGCAGTTAAGTTCCCATAATCCGCCATACCACTCGTAGATTTCATGGAAAGCGTAGGGAGAGTGCACGAAAAAAAAAATTACCCAAACGTATTCAAGATAGAAGTCATTGTTATTAAAGGATTTGCAGACCCCATCGCTAAAGTAGCAGTTTGTCAATTTTTTTATGGATCAACCAGATTGTCTGTCGTTCGAGATGCCATATTTTTTTCCCTGCTTGTTGGCTTCTCCGAACCACAGGTGATACATTTTTTCTTCACTGTCGTCGTCGCCGGTGGTAGAGGAGATGATTAACCTCTCGCCCGCCCCTCCTCCGCCGCCGTTAAAAGAACTTCCTTCATTTTTGTGTCCTCGTCGCTCGTCGTCATCAGATTTGCAGCCATTTTGCGGTTGAAATCCTCACGTTTCTTTCAATTATCTTTTGCGCTGCTGCTTCTTTTCCGAGAGATAAATTTTTTATGACACTAAACAAATCCTCTTCGGTAAATAGATGATACCCAATATCGTGCCAGCGAGGAAGGTAAACCTACAACGTATTCATTTTGCATTATTTTGTAATCCCCATCTATTTAAGGATAATTGTAAGAGAGGGGGTGAATTGTTGTTTTTTTTCCTCCTGTGTAAATGCGAAGGACATAAAATTCCTGCACAAATTTTGTGGGTGGATTTGAGATTTTTTTTTACACATTGATAGGATTCGCATGTGGAAAGGAAGATGTCCACAAAGAGAGAACCCTCAAGAGAAGAACCACAAAGACATGATTTGCCAGGATAATGGTGAAACGTGGGGGAATGCACTGAAGTGAGATAAAAATTGAGCTAAAGTAAACGAAAAAGGATTTTCTTTATTGGAGTTTAATTAAATAGAGAAGATGAGGTTTGTCTTGAAGGATTATAAAAAAAAATAGACCGAAAAAGAAATAACAGAAGAAAGAATGAACTCAGGTGTGCACCCTGAGGTTGATCCTTTTATAGCTTAGAAGATTAATGGAAGGGTAGTTGGTCAATTTATCTGTATATGTTTTTGGCTTGCTGTTGCACGTTCAAGGATTTTATTTCTTTCTTGATGGGATTGCGCTCCAACAGCAGAGAAGCCACCTACGCTGTTAAGCTAATCTAAGTGATGGAATATCCTAGACAAGGAGCATCATCCTCAGATAAGTCTCGGTTTTTATGTCTCAAGACGGAAAAGGATTCTAATTAGCAACGGAAATTGCGATGAAACGAGGGAAACCCTTCTGGTTTGGAAGATTTTTTGATGAATGCGTGCTAGGAAGTTTGCTTGATTATTTTTGCTTGAGCAATTAAATAACAGGAATTAGGAAAATTCTATTATTTTTGGAGAAAAAAGGCTTCCAGGTGTTGATTTCATTTCTTAAGAGGTTTTTGTCATTATTGTCCTCTTTGAAAGATGTCTCCCAAAACACTTTTCATCAAAACGACATTCCTTATTCCCTAAGGAGTCCTAAACAGTACCTACCCTAATTTCCTTTCCAGCTGATCTCTCGAGCATTCAAAAATAGAAAACTGTCGTACTAGGCTCCTTTTGAACTTCTGTCGTTTGGTGTGGTGGCGTTAATGTACACAATTGAAATGAACAAACCAAATTAAAATTTTATCGTGTTTATCAAAAAATATTATCTCCCGAGTTAATAAAACCATTTCCCGCACCACATCACAGTACACGCTCTGCACGTTGTTTTATTGAGACCACATCCCCCACATCAAGGGTAGCGGCACTGTGTAGTCTCATACCTCTCGTGTATACACAAAATACTCCAACAGTGTTTACTGCGAGATAGCGAGATGCTGCGGTGCACACAAAATTGAGAAAAACAATTCGGAGCGTCCCCATCTCCATCAACCAATTAAATTAGCAACATCACGCGCCGGGCTTTGATTTTTATGACAACGACTTTTGTGCGACCACTTCAAAAGCGGCGACTGCGCGCTACGTAATTTTTGTTGTTGCTATACAGAATATCGGAACACGCGCGATTACAATGCTCCACAATAAAACATCCTTTAAACACGAAAAGCGTGAAAGATCAAAGTCGTCTTCCGCCTGCCGCTGCTGCTCTGCACGAAAAAACACCTCATTCATGGTATGGCAGGGCCCCATCAATGAATTTTCATCATCCATAATCATCGTGGTGGATCACTATGATCAGAGCTATCGTCGTCGTCGTTGTCTTCTATAGAGTCGCGCAGTCGTCGCATCACATGGAGAGCGGGCAAATGAACCAGATTCACATTATTCCAGCGCTCATCGCCAGGTCATATGCTTATACGTGGGGAGTCGAGTGCATGGAAGACACTTGCTTAATTTGATTTCATTACCGCGCCCCCTGTATTTATCTCCCGACATGCGATGATACCACACTAAGGACCTGTTGTCCTTTCTTCTTTTTTTTTCTTCATTCGGTCGTTGAGTGTGTCGTTTTGATATCGATGCGCGCAGCTTCGATAGGCGGAGCTGTGTTGATCATTTGCACACTTTGATGCAGCTACAGATTCGCACGAAACAAAAGCAACACGAGTTTTTGATATCCAAGGAGGGAGAACATTTTCGTATCGAATCTAGATTGGGCCACAAGATGCGAAGCGGCTCATGGTTGTGTGAGAAAATCGCATTCCTTTTGCGCGGTGTGCTCGTCCAGAACGATTTAAAGGAGGATGGCAAAGAAGCTGAATGCAGCTACCCCGCCTTTTACCAAGCGGTTGTAGCAGCAAATTTTTGCAATGTTGCGCACACAGGTCCAGAGCGCTGAAATCTCTTTGTCGGCATCGAAAACTGATCGAACTGAATGATGATGATGATGATGATCTGACACTCCTCCTCATGTATCTGCGTTTAATATATGCGAGCGGATGATGGCAAAGGTAGTGCTATAGGGGAAACAGTTTGCACATATCAGAATAGGGCAATTGGCAGGGTGAAGAGAGTCTAGATTGGTTTCTAAATTTGAAATTTGGCTTCGCAAACTATGCGAAATAGTTTTTCAAGTGCAAACTATGCGAAATTGCTTGAAAATGCACAGTTCTTTGACTTTGCGAAAATGTTGGCTTCCAAAATCTGCTTGCAAATCCAACTAAATACCTTGCGAAGTGTTCGCAAAATAAAAAATCTATGTGCAACAATATTTATCAGTTAGCTCAAATGCCAAAAATTCAAAAACTACATAAATCCGTCTCGAATAAGAAAAATTTCAAAGAAATCAAGTAGAAAATTGGCAACAAAATTGTTTGTTTTCTAAAAATGTTTCCGAAACAGATGTGAAGTACTGAAAATCAGTTCGCAACTTCATTTTCGTGATATTAGAGATACCAAAAGAAAATTTCGACGAATAACTTAGCTACATTTGCAAACAGCAAACATTTAAGATTTTCGCAAATCGTGTGTGCAAGCCCTTAAGCGAATAATTGGAATCCCAATTCAAGATCTGCATTATTCCGTTACGTGCAAGACAATAGTGATACCAAAAGCAAATTTCAATGACTACCTTAACTTCACCATCATTTGCAAACATTTGAAATTTTTGCAAATTGTCTGCGCAAGCCCTTAAACGAATAATTAAAATCTAATTTCGAGTTCGCATCCAAGTCCACTAAATTCCACAACAAAACTTCATCAAATATGCAAAAATGTTCAAATTACATCCGTCAACACTTCGACTTGCTAGCTTGCTAATGACTTTCAATTTAATTCACAATTCGCTCGACCAACAAATCTTTATTTCGCAAGATCATGCGATTCTGTCTTTTCGCGTTGCCTCATTTGCATAAAACAACTTCCAGCAAAACCATTTAAAGCTCTATGCATCGGTAGTTTTATAAGAGGTCCATCATACCGACCGACCGGCTTTGTTCACATATTGCCAACCCGTTTAAAAGATCTTGAATAAATTATGCCTTTCAATTTATTATTAGTTTCTTTGGAAGAAATATGAATAGAGAAAAAAATTGTGTTTCTATCCCCCCCCTCCGCCCCTACGTGTAACCCTTCTATAAAAACTGCGCTTTCTAATGAATTGTAAATCTTTTCTTTGCACAACACAATTTGCCAGGCTGAAATTAAACCTGCTAATTACCGACAATTATAGCCTTCGTGACTGACATTAAATAGCGAACCATCCCGTGAGCGCTATCCCCCTAACCCCCTCCCATCACTTCGTTTGAAGATCGAAAACGCACGGCAAAAATAATTGAATACTTCCAACTTCAATCGGCAGTTATTACCAAATAGAAGCGAACAACAAAACCTATTCGACTTCTTGGTTCGTGCATATCTGAGAGAAAAAAAAAATACAAGTTGCGGGGGCCTATGGCCCCCAATCGACATTCGCACTACCAAGCTTCTTACTGGTTTAATCGGTCTCGAGAGAAAGGAGTGTGAAGTACAATTTCGCTGCAAAGACTCATGGAATCTTCATCGAACTCGAGGACGACTATGACGGCAACTACGGCCACAACACGATGACGACGCGACGGCCAAAGGTTAATGCAATAATGCGGTCGTTGCTATAATGTTGGTTTTCCTTCCTTTGATGAATTTCTTCTGCAAGGAAAAACAAGACGGCATGTTGTGACTCTATGGTTAGAGGGTCCCTAAATTCCATGCCTCTGATTTGGGTTTGTTCGGGTGCATTATAATTGATGGCAGATTTGCTCGGTGTAGTGTAGCGTGGCCAATTGTTGTTGTTGTTTGCCTTGACTAGGTATTGTAATAGCCGGGAATCGTTGAATGAAATTAATAGTTTCGTTGTGGTTTTTTTTATTAATTCAGCACTGGCTGCGGAGAAAATCCATTTTTACCACTTAATTTATGATTTTTTTATATTTTTATTGCAACATTGCAGAAGCGAGAGGGTTCATCCCTGTGGCATGGAACTGGCGAAAGGGGACTATTTGGCGAAACGCCCCTATGGTTTGATTTTAATTTCATGTCATAAAGAAAGCAAGGAAACTCAACTGGAACCAGAAGCTACTCGAATAAAAATATAATTGACGGTTTTCTGATAGCGAGAGTGAGAGGCATTTGTTAAGAAATTGTTTTTTGGCGGATTTTGTTGTTCATTTTTTTGTATTGTTTTTGAATGAAGTGAAGGGTCCGAAATTGCAAAATTGTTGGGTGATTAAATTAAGGGGAATTATTGCTTTGGTTGGTCATTAGATTTGAAGAGATTGAAGAGGTCTTCATTGTGTTGGGTGACAGATAGTGTTAAATAGTGTTTCAAAAGCAAAAAAACATTACCTGACATAACAGCAATGTGATTTGAGATAGTATGGGTCCAAGCGCAGCTTGAATCAGATAAAAAAACGTCAATTCTGATGAGAAAACCATCTGCGTTGGGTACGTTTAATACTGAAAAAAGATTGCGTAAAGGCCACATGCTTGTAAAATGTCAGGGAAATGTTTTTCCTTCTTGAAAAACAGAAATAACATCTCGTAAAATGTTGACATTTAAGGATAGTAAACTAACGCCAGTGCTGCCAATAAAACACTATCGACTTACGCCCACAAATAAGGAAACCTATGCCTGACTTAATGTGTGTCCTGTCTCATTAAAATAACACTTCTGAGATTCGTTAATGACTACCATTAGGCATGCAGCCCGAAAGGTCTCGTATGATCTTGGCTCATGAACCGTTAAGTTTTTCCCAAACTACTACGAAACCATGAACGAACCCACTAATTAAGACATCATATTTCCATAATATCTATGATTTTCTAGGCATGAAATCGTGAGCCTTCCTCCATGGTTAGCTTAGCCCAGACTTTTGCAGGTTTCCACGCCAACATGAACAAATATTTCCTTGTTTCTAATTTTTTTTATTAGTTAAGACTTTTGTTTTAAGAAACACGAAAAAACAAAACTATTCGCAGCTCAAATGTTCCTTTTAGAAAAAAAAAAAAAACAAGCCAAAGCCAAAAGAACCCACATCAAACGCCGAACCACATAAAAGCAAAACCAAACGACCGACGAACGATTGCAATAAAATAAAAGAATCAGCATCGCTCAGCATAATTCTGGGGAATCTCTCCTGGTCTCGTGGCTATAAAACCTCTCCAGACGGATTTGTATGGTTATCTTGAATGTAACAGCCAGACAGAAAGTCTCTAAGTTCTAAGACGGACAATTTGGATCGCGAAAAAAAAAACACTAACAACCGAGAAGTGACGGAAGAAATGCAAACTCGAGATATGTACCTAATTTTAGTGTCCGCTCTAGTGGGGTCTGCTATTTTTACGACACATCCAAATCCAACGGCCGCTAGAACAAAATGCATATGTATGTAGCATGTACCTATATCTCTGCATCGAGTTGCATTCACTTATCATGTGTGTGGAGAGAGGAGGTGTAGAGGGGGATATGGGATCCATTCGGTAGCATGCTTAAATTAGTACCATATCCTATACGACGAAAACCAAAAAAAAAAAAACAATGATCACTCGTTTTCCGCATATTTGCACCAAGCTGTTTAAGACTTAAAATAAGGAGTGACATGAATTTCACAAACGAAATAGTTCTCTTGTTTTTAAGTAATTTTCAGAAATTTTTATGTGGATCCCGCGAAAAGGGTCATATTTTTCACTTGAATTTTTAACGTATTTTATTTCAGAAATTTACTGTACAAATTAAGAAAACCTTGGAGCTAAAAATTTACAAAAATGTTTTTAATTTCGCGTGAAAAATTAACAAACGCTTTAATTTTAGCCTATAATAAGCCGAATAACGCAAATAAGTGAGATATTTCCGTTTGCTGACATCATCCTGATAAAAATTTCGCTGTTTGCACAAGCATTTAACAAATTTTGCTACTGATTTCTTCCCGGGAAAATGTTTTCACTTGATTTCTTTTTTCGCATATTTACGCCAAACTGTTTAAGACTTGAAATAAAAGGTGACATGAATTTTACCAGTGAAATAGCTATTTTCACTGTTCTTAAGGCATTTTTATATTTTTCCCGCGAAAATTGTCCTATTTTTTCACTTCCTGGCATAAATGTTAGAAGTCACTTTTGCCTAAAATTTACAAAAATATTTCTAATTTCGCATGAAATATTAACAAACACTTTAATTTTAGCTTAAAAAAAGTCAAATCAATTGAATTGGTGAAATATTTCTCACTAATGGAATTCCCTGATAATAATTTCACTGTTTTGACGTAATTTCGGCTTGTTTCACCATTGATTTTCCCGGGAAAAAATGTTCACGGGATTTTTTTCCCTTCAAAATTTAATAAGACAAAAAGAAAAAAAAGAAAAAGTAAAGGACTTAAAATCTATCAAGAATCCATTTTGTTTTCTTAAAATTCAAATTAATTTCGTATAAAAATGCTACAAAATTCTATGTGAAAATCCAGTCATTATGAGATAAAAAAGTCCAAGATTCCCTGGTGAAATTCCCCTTAAAAAAAAACGATGCTCTTTCAAGTTCTTCAGAGGGCAAATGGGCGGTGGGAGCCACAGCAATCACCTTAAACAGAAACAACTCAATAAAAGGTGGGCAGTCGTAAAAGTTGCACGCGAGAACTAACTAAGTTCACGAAATGCAACCCACAACCAACAAAGAGCCTTCCAGTATCTTCCTCCGATGAAAATAAGACATTTGACAATTGAGAGATATCTTTCCAGTCATTCATTATTGCCGCCTTCTAGCTCGAAGCTATAAAAACAATGACCGGCATGACTTAGAGGGTGAAAGATTGACATAAATTGGTCCATATTAAGTGGTCAGAATGAATGGGAATTTTCTTGATGCTGATGTGAATGCTGTTGGCAAAAACAGTCGACAGCAGAGTTTCACATCGACGAAGCAGTTTTTTTTATGACTTGACGATTTGCCTTTTGATGAAATGTCATCTTTAAGACGAAGATTAGATAATTAGGTACCCGACACTCTCGAGAACTGGATCAAACACAGTTGTGTGGCAACACAACCGGTAGACGGTAATTAGCATCTTGACCATGTCTTGTGGTGTCGGAAGTTGTCACTTCAGGTGTTACTACTTGATCGATTTAATGAGAAAATTGCTGGTTGAGATGTTAACTGGATCAATCAACAAGAAATTGCGTTGCAAGATGTAAAATTATTTTGCGTTTGCCCTCAATCTCAAAACGTCAATCCAATTTGATAGTATGTCAAAGATAAGCCTCTCTATCTCCTCAAAATAAAAATGAAATAAATTAAACAAATAGATTCCCTCATATTTCAAATACCCTCCCAAAAATAGTCACTTTGGCAAAGTCCAATATCTTTCATTACATTGACGACATATTTATGCGGTAAGATCCAATTTGTAAGATTGCGGTGACTTACAAATTTGCCTTTTTTTCTTTCGACTTGTTTTTTCTACTTCCCGGTCTTCCTTCGACCAATTCACCCAAATTTAACTGCTGGATTAATAAAAAAAAACAGAAAAGGAAGAAACCAAATCAAGATTTATTCTCAAAATAATGGCAGTTCGGTACCAGAAAACGGTCAAGGCAGGTATAAATGTCATAAAGAAAAGGACACAACTTTCTCGAACATCCAACATGTCACAGCCCCTCGCCTCGCTCGCACCAAATCGAATTGAATGAGCCAGCATGATATTCAAAAAATAAAAAAATAGAATTTATATAAAAAAACAAATCTTAAAAGTAATTTTCTTGTGGACATATGAAACGCATAAATAAACAAACACAATTGGAACGTATCCCCAAGTTTTCCAGAGTTGTATATCCAAGAGTTGTTTTTGAGCCCAAGAAATGGGGTGGAATAGCATCTAAGAAGCAATTTGTGCTACATTTGCAAAATGGATCCCAATTCTGATCCTTTTTTTCTTCTCAGTTTCATCTGACATACCTTCATATTCACTTCGGAAAGAGACAGAGGGAGAGCGAGAGGCAACATGACAAAACAGAAACTTATGTCCAAGTTTTACATGGTCATCGTCATAATTTGACCATTTCTATTCCGAGTGTCCGATCCAATAACCGAAGGACATGTTTTTCCGTTTTTAATATTATAAGACACCGGGTAAGGATTTACATAAATTCGATTGTAAACGGGGTCGAACGTTGCTCTATGGGGAGGGGGTAGCAAGAAAAAAAGAAACACTCAGAGATAAAACAAAAAGTTTATTGGATGTATCCAACTTAGGGTTCCACTTTGTCTTTAGAGGGTGGGAGGGTGTAGAACAAAGGGATGAATGCCATTTGCGAAATCATATTTTGGGGATCCTTTTCGATTGTTTCCCGAGATGGGGCTTATCGTCCGTATATTGGTCAGGTTCGGCTATGGTGGGGATGTATAAACGCTTTGCAGGATATTAAACTGAATTGCTGGCTCGTGCTGACCATGCATCATGTCAAAAAATAGAAGAATCCGTGTGTTCTACACAGTTGGACTTGTAAAGTTTTCGAATACAACTTCCAGAAGCGTTGTGAGAGATAACTGGCCAACTAAACACCTGAGGGATGGTCACTTTCATTTGCACCGAAACACCCGCATTCAGGGCGGTCTATCCTGTAATTAACTAATTTTTCTTTGTCTTACCACCCTCCTGAGTGCACTTATCGTCTTGTGAGGGTTCAAAGGACACGATGCGAAGCGGAATCCGTTTGTTTTTAGAAAGTCACGTAATATAATTATTGGTCTGAAAATGGTTTTCCACCTGAAATTAGTCTACTTTTTTTTTTCTTGCGCCCAGAGGTCTGATATCTTCGAGACAGAGAGAAAGAGGCGGTATGCCTGCCTTTATCTACAAACGATAGAAAAAACAAATGATTTCAGCCAATCCCACATCCCATTTTCTGCACTTGTGGTTCGGAACATGCAATTTAATCGACCTGCTACGATGGCTAGTGTTAGTGAGGGCAGTGTTTAAGATTATTAGAGGTTTTAGGAATAGAGCTAACCCAATACAACGCCGATATGATTACAGGCCGGTGCGAAATTAATTCCCAGAGAGTCTATTATGAAGTTGATGGAATTGGGGGTTCTTCCTTTTTGATGTTGTGAAAAATATGGGATTGATAGGTGGTAGTGGTATATTCTGGTCAAATTTGTTCTCCCAAAATGAGGGGTTTCTAAAATATGACACAATCTCACACCGAACCACATTGATGATCCGAAAAACTAGCAATCAAGCTGTCAGGAAAAGGTTTGCAATTCAGCCTAATCGAAAATGTCCTTAAGCATCAATATGCGTAGACGAAAGTACAATAGAGATGCCCTGAACTATCCCTAAAACATTAATAATCAACACCAACAACCAAAGAAAGCCTCATTGATTTTTAAGACCCCAAGAGAGATGACACATTCATTCACATTCCTCTCTCTGTCTGTCTTACACTGCTTTCCGACAATAAATGTGTATTTTGTCAATTTAACACCTTTCCCTGTGGCATTATTACTCAACTCAACTCGACCAATGGTAGTCTCCGCATTGTCCTCAAACCTCAATCCTCATCCTTAAATTTTGTCAATCTGTTTAATGTGCGACTGAGCTGAGCTGGGCAACAGTTAACAAACTGATGCTTCGATAACAATACAATCAAATAATTACCCAACTATTTACATCAAATTCTGGTGAATATACCCAGCAAACATTTTCATTCAGATATGAATCACAATAAAATAAAAAAAGTGAACAAATCGATCGAAAAAGAATACAGAAAAGAATCATTTTGAGTTCTTTTACCTGGGCTCTTAGACACCGATTTGAATCATTAAAGGAAATCATTTAGGATTTTAAAAGTCTTCATTTAAATGAACGTATATAATGTTCTATATATTCATTTAAATGATTACTTCATGAACCTTTTCTGAATCATAAAAATGATTTCAATATGATTAATTAAAATGAAGGTATATACTCAGAATTATCTCACTTAAATGAATTATATTGGAATCATTTTTATGATTCCAAAAAGGTTCAAGAAGTAATCATTTACATTTTTTTATTTTTTTTTTATTTTTTTGTCTTAACACCTTTACGTCACATACTTGCAACCATAAAATACAAAAATCAATTTTTAAAACTTTTATATTTTATTGTGCTTATTTTAAAACCCGTACAATTGTTTCGGCACCGTCATCACCACATCAAAAACTTTTGCCAAATAATAATTCACGATTTCAGGTTCAAAACGATAAACTAAACTTTTGTCGCGACAATGACCCGTTATCCTTACCCCTTTCTAAGGAAAATAAATAAGGGCGACAAAACAATCCTCATAAGGATACACAAAGATTCAAGAAAATGAGCGAAAACTGATAATGCACAAACGTTTGCCTATGTAAGAAGAATAAATAAAGGACAAAAATAAAACTTTTGCATAGAAAGATCCACCAACAAGGTCTTGTATACACTCAACTCATATTTGTGAAGAAAAAAAGAATGAAAAATGAATATTGTTTTTTCGTTTTGTATCATTTTTTCGAATCTTTGTGTATCCTTATGAGGATTTTTTTGTTTGCCCTTATTTATTAAATCTCTCACCATGTCCCCCGTAAAAATGTGAAGGATCTTTCTGTACATTTATAATTCATTCACAAAACTGAACGTTTTATGAAAATTGTCCTTCATTTTTTGTGAACGAAATCTGAACATTCACAAAAATGTTTGCTGGGTATCACCTTTCAGTCGGGGCTTTAATTTTGTAATTTTGTGAGAGAGAATACCCTTAGGACCATAAACTATATTCTCGTCGTTGACGACGACGACCACAAAACACCAAAAGGATCTCTTGTGTTCTTTTTGACACATCACTGGGGCCTGTTTCTGGGAGTGACAATATGACTCTCCGCACTGGGAATGATTTGTGAAGATGGTCATAAATTATATTCCGCTTTTCGAGGTATTGAATTCTTCGAATTTTCGGTTTTGTGTGTTATCCTTTTCGAAGTAGTTTTGAAATCAAATAGTTTGTTTGTTTTAATAAACAAATAAAAACATGCAGCAGCCGCTGCTATAGTTGTGTTGTGGCTGGTACATAAATTCATCCCTTGTTATTGTAGACACGGATCGTTTAAGAGGGTTTTTTGTTGTGTGGTGTGGTTTGATGTTTGACTGCGAAAAGGTAAGCTGAGAGGTGTCATAAATTATGGACCTTGTTATGTGAGTCTGAGTGTGCGGCTATGTTAAAACAGGGTGAGGATCCGTTCGGTTCGAAAAAGGCTCGCGAGAGATTACACATTTAAAAGGTGTGACAATTCTCAAATTGCGGATAATTTGAGAGGATATTATTTTTTTTTCATTGGGACTCAGGAGTTGTGGACCAGCCGACAGCTCTTGTGATCATTACACCCTCATTCATTGATCTCACTGAAGGCCTGTTTTTTGGCCTCATTCCCATATCAACTAGTAGTTTTCCATCTTCAAGAAATCATCACTAAAAATCCCCTAATCAAACCCATCAAACCGTCTCGTCAACCATTCATCATATGTCAAAAAATCCACATCATGACATGCCATCGATATAATGCAAGTACAAAATTGACGAATACCCATTTCAGCTTATCGATTCAAGCATCAATTATTAAAAACACAATTTTCAGGAATCCATATCTCCAATCGAAAAAAATCTTCAAACTCACGAAGATATTCCCCCATCAGCAATTCATTCTCAAACCAATTTGTTTCCCCGCACAAAACCAGAAAACAAGAATCAAACACATCAGGCAAGCAAAAAAAAAAAACGACAATTGAATTGAATAGCATCCATTTCGGTTGCAATCAAAATCAAGATTAACCACACATCCAAGAAGTGTCATTTCTCAAAAACATGAAAACCCGATAAAAATATGCTTCTGTCATATAAGTCGCGTCTTAAGGCTCGTAGGCTGGCAGCGTGTACAACTCGGTTTAACACCTCTCAACCCACTTAACCTCCAACAAAGTCAGCCAGCCCAACAGCTGAAGCTCGAACTCGAACTCACATACCATAGCTCGAAGAGCAAACATACATAACACACTCCTATATGCAAATATCCGCGCCTCATTAAGCAACGAAATTGATCGGCGTTCTGACATGTCATTTGGGTGGCCCTGGCGTGAATTTGTTAACTTCAACTTGACGCACCACAAAGCGAGTCAACATGACGACGACGAAGAAGTCAGAGAAAAAAAAAAAACACATCGGATTATAAGCCAGCCCATTATAATCCTTAAGAACGTTTTGGCCTTTTGAGTCAACGAACCTGTTGCTACTGCAACACACACCAACAACAACAACAACAAACAACAATAACATCAAACATCAGCAAGAACAAAACAAATGAAAAGCTGTTCATGTAAGCCTCCAGCTCCATCAGGTTGTACAATCGCCGTGTCGTAGTCTCAAACCAAAACTATAACATGATGGATCAGTTGCCATTAACAAAAAGAGAAGAGGAAATGGGGATAAAAAGATCTCGAGACTCAAAAGCGACTCAAATCCCCACCGATGACAAATGACGAGCGCACAAAAACCCAATCAAAGATTCCAGAACCCATAGCAGAGCCACTAGCCAAACCTGGGCATCAGACACAAGACAGACACATTATAGGCTATCCATACACAACCCAGCATAGCAAGAACCTCCAAGAACATACACAGTGAGTGGTGGAAGGTATCAATGAAGAGAAGGAATTAATCGTGAAATTATGACACCCGTGGCGGACGCGAACGCAAGCGCAACTCGAATCGAACGTTGCGCATTTCGAAGAAACCCACAACCAACACGTATCCATAAGGCAAGACAAGAAGTTCTTTTGGGCTTCATCATCATCGTCGCGGTCGTCCTATGGGTTCTATCGTCGTCGTTCCAAATGGAGTGACACTCAGCGCGCCGGTTTCGCTGAGGTGCCATGTCATCTGTCTCAAAAAAAGTGGTCTCCAAAACAAAACCCTCCAAATCTCTATAAGTTTGATATGGAAGCAAGCATGCGGAATGCCAAGTCATCATTAGGATGCTCACTGTCGCTGTCGTGAATTGCATGCTCGACTCCGAAGTGGTGGCGAGTCTTTTGTTATGCTAAGCGATTTCGTCGTTGCCTTCGTCATCATAATCATATGATGAGGCATGATGAGGCACCTCGTCTTTTTTTGATACTGCCCAGATTAGCTTTGTATAGAAGGTGAGGTTTCCATGGAATCGAATCGTTTGGATTTTGAAGATGAACAGAGACAATGGATGGATTTTTGGATAGCTATTGATTGAGCTATTTAGGAGTGTAGGAGTCAATTGTATTTCGAAATCGATTTGAGGAGAAGACTTGACACTTCGAGTGAAGATAACAAAAGGCAAACATTGTTAAGTTCTGTAGAAAACATTTGTGTTAGATGATTTTGGGAATTTCTTTACTTTGCGTGGGTAAGGTGATGGCTAGGTCTTGATAAAAGGCTTTCAGATTCAGTATTGAACAATATTTTTATGATATTTCTTATGTTCGGAGTTGAATCCACATGTATGATGTCAATTTGGAGTATTGAATCAGTTTAAACTAAACGATTTGTACTTTATCTAAACGTTGGGCGCCACTTTTACTTATACAATCAAGAAGCTCGGAAACCAGACCTCTGAATTATTTTTCTTTTGCAGTGTCTTATAAAAAAAAATTCAGGCCCTTGTTTTTGTTTATCATTTTTTATAAGTTACCTCAGAAAATTCAGAAACTGCAGGAAATCGCAGAAATCGCAGAAATCGCAGAAATCGCAAGAAAATATTTTTTTAAAAGTGACGTTAAATGTGCCGTGGATGGTAAAAATATTAAAAATTACATCCTGAATAACTGCCAAGATTTTTCCTTAAGGACACTTTCTATTTCAAGGATTCGTTGCTTTTTTAAAACAATATTTTGCCAACATGTGGTTACACAATCGCCTTATTTCATCAACTTCTTATTGTTCGTAACCCGATTTCTCATCCTTATTATGTGACTTATTCATCCTTCTAAGACATCCTCTTCATTGCAAGGACATGTTCGAGCATTCACACTCATAAAATCACAACTCCCTAACGAAGTATGTTGCTCATCATCCAGAACACATTCAGGTAAATACCCTTCATTAGGAGTATCCTTTTGGTAAGTTTTTTTTTCTTTCAAAAGAAAACAAACATTTCGGCAACACCATTAAGGACAATGGAGCAAATCAAACACGCTGCAAGATGCTCTATAAATTCAAAACGAATATTTTCTAGTTCGAGAGCGCATCTGCTGCTGAAAAATGCTGTTGTTCGGCTTCTGAAATGCTGTTGTGCCAACATCAGAAAGGATCCTTAATTGGCTCACATTTGAAAAAGACACAGAACATGAAAACAGCGCATCGGATATCAATCATTCCCGAAGTCAAAATATATTGAAATCTTATCCCATTGTAAACAGGACTCGGTATTGTCCTGTCGGAATGCGGTGTATGCATGTCGCCGTAGTCGATATACCACGTCGGATTTATGGAAGATGGATAATCCAATATTTTATTCAAATTCAGCTCTGACATTCTTCCCACCCACCAAACGGAAGTATAATACAAATGTGACCACCATGCGAGCTAGCGATTGCACTAAATCGTTCGTCTTCGCGGTAGGTCCTTTTTTCATCGTGCGTCGTCGTATTCTTCGTCGTCCTTTCGATGGACTCAGGGACACAAATGATAATATAATCTACATGAAGGTGTTGGCAAAAGTGTCGGATGCACTCCTGTGCAGTGCGGTGGTGGTGTCCTGTTTCCCATCCTATCTCGACCGTGTGTATGTTGTGTTTGCTGCAGTATGTTGGCTCTATAATCCTTCGCACAAAGGACGATGTGTGAAAGTGCAATGAATTGCGGATTAAGGGGCGTTTGCCAAGAAGTTGGCCTTCTATAAGGATTCCTTTTACAATTTATCCTTTTTTTTTTGCTGTGTTTTGTTAGTCAGTGTCAGTGTGAACGAAGCTAATGATCCAGTTGCTGACGTAATCGTCGTCGTCGTCTTGTGAGGTCCTTCTTTTTGGTCACATGTATAGAGGACGAGTTACGGGCGTAGACAGGGCAAATCGGCTTAAAGACTATTTTTCGGTGTGTTGCAGGACGATTAATGATTTCAATTCCATACAAACGTGAGCTAAGTAATGGCTCAATTTCGAAGCCCTACATGTGATTCCCGGAACTCGCATTATTGGCCTTAGAAAATCCATTACCTACCGCCAGGAATCTAGGGTAATTGCGTGTAAAGAGGTCACCGAACCTCTTTCTCTCTGTCTCTCTGCGGTCTTTAGAGAGCGATTCCATTAGGATTCATGTCATTTGGCTTAGGCCATACATCAACAATGACTGGAGTTCATTTTCACACCGGCAAAAAGGCTCAAGTGATTGATTAAACACCGCTCGCTATTAGCTGCAATTACCGTTCAGCACATTTAAGACTTTCTACTGCGGTGGCCGTGTGTGCATTGCAAAGATCGACGATGGCGATGGCTCATCGGGGAAATTAGCAGTTCAAGTTACTTGAGCATAACTCATAAGTGCGATCGTGCAAATGCGATCATTTTGAGGAGAAATTACGACGGACCGTTGGATGCTATTATAAACGGACTGAAGAGGCTAAATAGATTTTTAATGTTGCTTGGCACATGTTGAGGATAATTTGCGTGCGGAGAGAGGGAGAGAGAAATCTATTCAATTTCTGTTCAGTTTTTACAGCAATTTATTTTTGCAGGAGAATAGATTACCACTGTCATTGAGCTTTCGATGAATGACAGAGAGAGCAATGTGCCTTTTAGGAATAGGTGCCGTTAGAGTTGAGACTATTTATCAGGACTTTGAGGTCAGAAAAAAGAATCAAGCGGATAATCATCGACTAGTATATCCCTCAATCGCCCTTACACCATATGACGCAAGTCGTGGGCGATCATCACTGATCACCAAATTATTCAAATCCCAAATTGACTAACATTTTAACCCTCACCCATATATCAAGGATCTCAACGATTCTTATCTTCAAGATGTTTTGACTTCCAACAAATGATCACAATTTGTCAATTGTCCATACTCCTCACTAAGCCACATATTGGGACATGGATTAGAGTCCGTCCAACGCCAAACTAACAGCCGAAAAAAAAGGAAGGGATCAACATCAACAACAACAACGATGAAATTAATTTCTTTCGCCCGAAAATAAACTAACATACAAAAGAACATGGACCTGCGACGTGAAATAAGTTCATATGCATCTTCTTCTGCTTTCAATTCGAGGTCGAGGTTGTTTTTTGTTTTGTTCTTTTTTGTCGAAACCCCCGCAAGACACACACCGAGAAAACAGCATATGTTTGAGGGGTCCCGCTGTGCTACTGGGAGCTTATAGGAAGGTAAAGGTATGACGAGTTTCCAAGTCCAGGTGAGTGAGCTGCAGATTTTTGTTTTGTTTTTAAATCTCAAAATTCGGAGCGAAACGAAACAGAGGCATGTTACACATATCGTCTAGCAGAATGAAGTATGTTGGGAATGATGGAAGACCGAATCGTATTTTAAAGATTGAATTTGACTTACACGGTGGCTGTCAAAATATTCGTTTTTTTCGTTGTGCTCAGTCAGAAACATTTTGTTTGCCCATCCATCGAGCAGAAGTCACTGAGATGGAGATTTATGTCCATAATTTTTTTTGTTCTTAAATTTTTGGATATGGGTGCAACTTTCAACAGGTATGGGGATGAGGCGAATTTCACCAGCAATTCAATTTTACTTACGAGTGTTCGTCGTTATCAAAGTTTTAGAAACAAGTTCTGGCATTCTTTCCGATCCTCAACCGACGGCATGTAATTTCGCACTTCAAGGCTCCAAGCATTCAGGCTTACGTCATCTCTGCTGCTTTAGATGGGTATCGCTAGATAACTTTAATACCATGAGCTGGACCTCTTCCAGGGCCATTACTTCTTCGGTTGATGCGCTCATTCTCTTTTGTGTTTTTTTTCTCAAGCAATAAATTCTGCTGGTGAAATTCTCCTCGAGTTTGAACACATTTCCCCATTGTCTTTGTGGACACACACTGTTCGTTTCCCTTTATTCCTTTCATTTACTGATTTTAATTGATTGCCAATCATTTTTCCACATCACCGGGACTCTCCTAATTTTCACAGTTGGACAAAATGGATGAGCCTCATTTGGGAACCCCATAAAACTAAACACGGAAATTGATTCTTATTAACCTTTGGAGGTCGACCATCGCGTTTCCGCGGTGATTTTTCAAAGAATTTTCTACGAATGTCAATCTAGATGAGTGGGTCCAGGTCTATCGTTTTCCTGGGAATGTCCACCTCTCATTAGATGGTGATTTATGGGACCGAACCGGGTGGGTAAGGCAGTTCTGTTTGCACTCTGAATGATGGAAGGATGACAAAGCTATCGTGGACCACCCCAGCCAACGCGACTCATAAACCCATTTACAACTTCATTCACATACATCGACTCCCAGTCGTCGACTTTGACATGATATTGCCATGACCGTGACGAAGGCTTCTCCATTTACAATCGAATTGATGTTGTGTTTTTTAGGGCTTTAGCTGCAAAAGCGACACGAAGCAGTGGCAAAGTGGTGGCTAATGGTAGCGAATTAAGTCAGCCGCAGGCTGTTAATTGCTGCGATTCGATGCCCGCACTGCCAGCACCTGCTATTCCAAAAAGCCACCTCGCTTCGGTTGTATATCTACAAATTAATTTAGGATCCTTTTTTTGTTCGGTGTTCGCTACAGAAATTACACCTGAATCCGGGCCATGGCAGAGAAGTACAAGTTGGCTAATTGCGGGTATAGCAACACCATCCAATGCGCGAGGAGATTCTTTTCGAGGCCTAAAGCATCGCTTATTACTGTTGCGTTTGAGTTGCGCATTCGCATATCAAACGACTGCGCTCAGCGATCGACTTTGGCTTAATTATGCCATAAAAGTAGGCTTGCTGCATTGGGGCACCGGGTAATTGCCTCAAATTTGAATCAAAATTAATACATAAAGGAGAGCGTTTGCGCGCCATTTTATCAAAATTCAACAGAGCAAATTTTCTTTGGCGAGCGTTTATTAGGTGAGTGAATGGTGTTGGCATTTGAATTTTTAGGGGTGCCGGTGGATTTGATGGCCCTCCGGGGAGGGAGAACTGATAGTCTGTTGGGTGATCTGCAAGTCATTAGTTGCGAGGTTTGTAATTTTCTGTAATTCGTTTACAATTTTTCTCTTTTTTTATGTTTTTGTTACAAAATTAGCGATCGATTTAAGTTTGAGCTGAGGCACACCTTGGCCGTTTAGTAACGCATGTCACGCCCGCTCGGTCGGCTGGTGCGTTTCGCAAAAGGTGTTTGTGTCAATGTGTTGTTGAAAAGCTGCATAATAGTTTGAGAGCGTAATTGGGGCCTTAATGACGTTATGCTGAAAGTTAAAGAACCGTTATACCACCTGGTTTTAGCTTAGGAATAAACAAATCGTTTGACAGATGCTAAAAAGGTCTATTATCAAGACAAACGCTTTATTTTCATGATGACTTGGAAACAGTCGAAAATTCAGGTTGTCGGATAAGCTTGGTGTACCAACTTGGAGCGACAAACAGCTTTATTTTCTTCAATTTCGGTTCATAAGATATTCACAATTTTCAGTCTACGAACAGCTTAGCCAGCTTGCACTTCCACCAGATGAGAATGGTGATGACCTTCGATCAAGCAACGGCAACAGCAATAGATTAACTCTGTTATTCAAAACAACGTCGCCGCAATCAATCATTCCATCGTCCAATGTGGATTATAGATCTTAGCAGCCAGATGCTGCACCATGCCATTTAGATGCCAAATTATAGACCCCAACATCGACGGCCGGCTAATCCCAGAAGCCACTGTCTGTTTCAAAGTTTATCCCAAATAGGAATTATTATGCAAAACGGTATTTGCCAACAATGTTGAAATAGTTGGACCTATAGCTGGGATCTTGTCAACTCTGTGGAGAGAGGTCTTTTGCGCTTCATATTTTTTAATGGCGCGAAATGTATCTTTGCATCTATTTTTTACTCGAGAACAAGAAGTCGTGACTTTGGGAATCTATTGAAAGGCCGCGAGAGTGATGTTGGTGGTGGTGCGGGTGGCTTTCCCCTTCGGTTCGATGTCAACGCATTTGATGTTTACACAAGCGGCTTTTTGACAGCCGCCTCTTTGGCTATTGAACAAAATTCTCTGTTTTTTTCACTCTCAACGTCAGTTTATTTTTCAATTCAAAGGCAATCGGACGCGACGGTCGCTGTCCCGATTGGTATTCGTGGAGATGTAATCTCCAGGTTTGGGTCTTTAGCTTATAACAATTGTTGACCCAGTTCGTGGAAGAGTTTCACTCAGTTGAACTCGGTGCGGTGCGAGAGTGCCACAATGACACAGACAAAGGGTGAATAAATCCTTTCAGAGGCTCAAGAAATATCTTTAACAAATTTGTATCTTCGGATCATGAGATAAAGTGTTTCTGGGGATTATCTAACTTTAGCGAGAAATCGAAGTTGAAAGATCAAAGTTGATCGTTCTCTTCCGTGAGTATCATAATTTGTCTCAACGAGTCAGCAGTCAACCGCACCATCAGCGATCGGATTAAAGACTCAAGATGCTCGCATAGCTATAGGGAAAATATCTAGATACAAATGAAAGATAACATTTCGAAAGCATAGATTTCTCGCTGGTCGCGTGAACCAATTTTCTAAGATGGAGTGATGATTGATATCGTTAATGAGCTATCACGGTTGGATTTGCGTGTCAATCTTGTTGTGTGTGTGTCATGAGGCAGTACATAATGGATATTGGAGAATTTTCGTTGATGATCTGACAAATCATGATTGCGGGTTGCGTTTATACAGAATAGGTCGACCTTTCTGGTGGATGTTTGTTTCGTCAATCGATCGTGTCTATATATTTTTTTTTGTATCAAACATGATTGTGTAGCAAACATATTTAATTTGCTTAAAGGCCATAACGAGAGATACAGAGGTAATTACCTGATTTGGAGATACGTCAATTAGCAAAGGTCTATATTGCCGAAAAAGAAAAAAAAATGTTTATTATTAATGAATTTTGTTTTTTCAGGCGATGTGATGGGCAATCTTGTTAAATTATTGACTTTTGGTCTGAAAAAGAAAAAGAAATCTGCCTAAATTGAATAATTTGAATTTTTAATACATATGGAGGCTCATTTTATTATTTTTTATTTTATGTTTTTTTTGCTAAAAACGTAAAGTGTGTTGCTCCTGGTTTATAAGATTAAACGTTACTTTCGAATACATACACTGCGACTGTATAAAGAAATGATGTTTGGCAAATAAACAATACATTTCCCAAAAACGGCTCCTACTATTTTTCCTAAATATATCTATTGCAAGTTAGATAGTTTCGCTATTTCTCAATAGAGGGCGCTGCGATCGTTAGCGAAAAATCGCAATGTTAAAATTTGTAGAAAAATGCATTTTCCTGATGACATTCGAACATAATCGCGGTATCATGTGAAAGATTATAAGAATTAATGCATATTTTATTTATTTATTTATTTATTTATTGTAGTTTGATAATTCTTACATTTATGTATTTTGTATTTAAGAGAAATAGAAAATTAAATTCTTTACAACTTCAATATAATGCTAAAATGAATAGAAATGGAATTGATATAACAAGTTTTCAAGGGAAAAGCTACGAGAAAAAAACCCTTATATAACACTTAAAAATAAAATTGCACATAAACCCAAATGTGATATAAATAATATCTAATTTAAGAGATCAAGAATTAGCTCATTATCAGAATAGGAACATCTTCTAAAAAAGTTATCTTGTAAGTTATATAGTACAAGCTTAATTTGCTTAACATTAGCTTTATCATGAAGCCTAGCTGTTGAGTAATGCCATGGCAAATTTAACATTAATTTTAATATTTTGTTTTGCACTCTTTGAATCCTTTTTAAATGGGTTTCAGCACAGTCAAACCACACTGGAGCACCATAAGTGAGTATAGGTTGGAAAATAGTTTTGAATATTAAAATTTTGTTATGCATACTAAGACATGATTTGCGATTTATGAATGGGTATAAAATTCTTATTACAAGATTTGTTTTGTTTATTGTGTTGGAAATATGTTTTTCAAATGTCAGCTTCTTATCAAGCGTAAGACCTAAGTATTTGCAGCTTTCAGACCAAGGGATATTTGCAGAGTTAAGCTGTAACATTGTTTGTGGTAAGAAGTCAGTTTTTCTTCTCCTAGAAAACCAGATGGCACATGATTTCTCAGCATTAGCTTTGATTTTCCATCTATGAAAAAATCTTTGTAAGATGTTCAGTGAACATTGTAGGCTCCCGAGAGCGGCTTGAGGCAATACGCTGGATGCAAAAAGGGCTGTATCGTCGGCAAACATAGCTACTTTAGTGTTTTCGTCCAAAATGGCAAGTCAGACACATAAATGTTGAAAAGTATGGGCCCTAGCACAGAACCCTGTGGAACGCCGCTGTCAATGGTATACAAAGAAGATTTAACATTTCCTGCATGAACAGAAAACTTTCTGTTAAGTAAAAAACTCCATATTAACTTAATAAGATATGTTGGGAAATTAAAGATAACAAGTTTGTAGATCAATCCCTGATGCCATACTGTGTCAAATGCTTTTTCGATATCTAAAAGCACTAGGCCAGTAGATAACTTTGAATTAAGGTTAGTTTTTATGTGATTTTTGATTCTTAAAATTTGGTGGTTAGTAGAGTGACTTGCTCTAAAACCAAACTGCTCGTTTGGGTATATGTTTGCATCCTCAATGTGAATTAATAGCCGTTGTTTAATAAGCTTTTCAAACACTTTACTTATTGTACTTAATAAGCTAATTGGCCTGTAACTACATATTCGGATTATCTTTTGCTTTACCAGGTTTGCAAATAGCTACAACTTTTGCAATTTTCCAATCATTAGGGAAATACGAAAGAATCAGACAACAATTGAAAACCATTGTCAGAAATTTTGTGGCTGTTGAAGGTAAGGCTTTGAGTAATCTATTGCTCATTCCATCAAGACCAGATGATTTTTTGGATTTAAGTTGTTTTATTAACTTTCTTACTGAATTGTTTTTAAAAAGATCATTTCGAACATAATCGCGGTATCATGTGAAAGATAATAAGAATTAATGCATATTTTATTCATTATTTACGCAATCGCCCAATAAGTGGCGCTGCAATCGCGGTGAAAATATTTAAATATTTGAAATTTACACGAAAATGTGAAGTTGCAGCGTCATCTTTTAGGTGATATCGGAACTAATGACCAAAGTGTTAAGGGATCCTCAAAAGCTTTCATATGACACTTTGATAGCCTTCGTAGGGTGTACCGTAATTTGGGAAAATGCTCTTTTGTGAAAATTTCGAGAAAACGATTTTTCGAAACCGATTGCAGCGGCAAGGAATGGGGAAATAGCGAAACTATCTAACTTTGCAACAGACACATTTTATTCATTTGTTCCACTATCGCCCAAAAGATGGCGCTGCGATATGTGGCGGAAAATCTAAACGTTAAGATTTTCAGAAAAATGCAATTTTCAGCCAATGAAAAATTTTCTACACATATCAATCATTAGTTTTGCTACCTTCCAAAAAATGGCACTGCGATCGTATGTGAAAAATATATCGACAACCAGAGCTCGGAATTGAGTTTGGTTTCAGTTTTAAGATCATACATAAAAAATCATTAAAATGGGCAAAAGGTTTTTTGAAGGCCTTATAGTCGAGATATTGGCAAACATTTTAATTATTCGTTAACATTTTCCCACAATTTCAAATTCATATTGCTAACAATTTCCCTTGCCTTAGCTTATTGTTATCCCGTAGAAAGAAATGCAAATATCTCTGCAAACCAGAGGTTGACATTTCAGTTATACTTCTATTTTAATTAATTGAAGTTAATTTTGTATAATTGAACTCACTTGTTAATCAAAAATGCTTCACAACAGAATTCATGAATCAAATATGATTCATTTTACATTTTGCTAGGCAGTTCGCCACCAACACCTCCCTTCCGGAGAGTGTCATGACTTCGCCTGTTCTTGAGCGCGTCAATGATTCCATGGGACAAATCTTCTTCCGCATTCGTGCTGTGGCGAGAGTCCTAAAGGATCTCAACATACATAAATCCGCTGGTCCGGATGGTATCCCCGCTATTGTTCTGAAGAGGTGTTCTTCCACGCTGGCAAAACCCTTGCGTAAGCTTTTCCATCTATCCTATTCTTCTGGGTTCGTTCCGAGCAGTTGGAAAACAGCATTTGTCCAGCCAATCCCAAAAAAAGGCGAATCTTCTTCTCCCTCCAATTATCGTCCGATTGCACTTACGTCCCTTCTTTCTAAGGTCATGGAAACGCTGATAAACTATCAGCTCAAGAAATATCTCGAAGACCGAAAGCTTCTTAATGACCTGCAGTACGGCTTTCGCAGCAACAGGTCCACTGGTGATTTGATGGTTTATCTCACCGAACAGTGGAACAAATCTTTACATCGTTTTGGAGAAAGTAAGATTGTTGCACTTGATATTTCAAAGGCATTTGATAAAGTCTGGCATCTTGCTCTGTTATCGAAAATGCGTGCCTTCGGTATCGATGCATCCCTTCTTCGTTGGATTAGAAACTTTCTTTCGAATCGTTCAATACAAGTTGTATTGGACGGATTCAAGTCTGAAACCCACAACATAAATGCTGGTGTCCCCAGGGCTCCGTTTTGTCTCCAATCCTCTTTATCATTTTTATTAATGATCTCTTGTCTGTTACTTCTAATCCAATAAATTGTTTCGCTGACGATAGTACCCTAAGCTTCTCATATTCGTTTCCAGATTCACATCCCTCCTCTTCGGATGTGGAACTGCAACGGCAAAATATGATAAGCTCATTAAACTCTGACTTAAACAGCATTGTCTAATGGGGAATTAAGAACCGTGTAGAGTTTAATGCTTCGAAAACTCAATGCTGTCTGGTATCGTTGAAGCGGGATATACCCCCCTTGCCACTGTCCATGAGTGGCACTTGCATCAATGAGACCGAACATCTCGAGATTCTCGGTATGTGCATCACTGACCACCTCTTGTGGTCCGAGCACATACTCGATGTCGCCAAAAATGCCGCAAGATGTTTGGGTTTCTTAAGACGGTGCAAGAAATTTTTCTCCCCGTCTGATCTGGCAATTATCTATAAAACCTATATCCGTCCAAAGCTTGAGTACAATTCACATCTGTGGGTTGGTGCTCCAGCTACTTACTTACTTATGGAATTCAAAAAAGAGCTGTAAGAATGATTGGTGATAGAGAGATCTCTGATTCATTCACCACTTTAGACCACCGTCGTAACCTTTCATGTCTCTCTCTGTTTTATCGTTACTTCTACGGTAAGTGCTCTAGGGAAATAGCCAGTTGCATTCCACCGCTTAAACAAGTCAACCGTATTACCCGCGCTTCCTGGAATGCCCATCAGTTTACACTCGAGCCCAACTTCGGTCGTACGCTCAAGTATAGAGAATCGTTCTTTAGCCGTACTACGCGAATGTGGAACTCTCTTCCACACTCTGTTTTTCCCGATCATTGCAATGTTCAGGAATTTAAAACCAATGTACACCGGCACCTCCTCTCTAACCCCTTCCTTCTTTCCTAAAGCACTCACTGTGTCTATGGCATAATAAGGGTATAAAAACCCCTTGAGTGTGTGCGTATTAAAAAAAAAAAAAAATTTAAGGTAAAAAAATCCTCAAACGAACAGTGAGTGATGTCCAATTTTCTAGTCAGAACATTGGTTCAATAACTTTTTTTCTCACAAAATTCTTTTTTGTCCATAATAACCTTTTGTTAAATTTCAAACGGAACTAACCAGAACAAATGAAATAAAAAAATGCGGTTTTTCTTCGTCGCCGCATGCAGGGTTCCCAGTCCAAATCGAACTTAATGACATTTCTAACAAAAAAGTCTATAAAGGTGGTTTTGTCTGTCCAAATCAAGACCAACTGGCGACACATTTTTGTGTTTGTGATCTTTATTTTTTTGTTAACAAAAACAACTCATTAAATTTCTATAGAAAACACATTTTTTTACGACCTGGTCCATTATATTTCTGATTTTATTATGAATATTTAATTAAAAATGCGCCAATAAAATTGACCATAGGTACCTATCTGATCTTATTTGTTTGGTTATTTGTGATTTTTTTTAGTGCTTTCGAATCAGATCTATTTTAAGAAAAAAACAATAAAAGTTAAAAGTTGCATTAAAAGTTTATATCTTCAACTTTTTTAGATGAGGCCAAAGCCACTCTTCCAAGTCGGTTTCACCCACATTTCCAAAATGTAAATATAATTGGTAGAAAATGTCAAAATAATTAAAGTGCAACAATTACCTAATTTTTAGGGTTATGCCTTATGCCCCGCGCGCACTCGAAAACTCATAATTAGACGATCATAATTACACGTGCAATTAAATGTCTAAACAAAACTTTATTGTTGACTCTATACACCGCTAGGTGGGAGATCACTGATCACAGATTGCTGATAAGCCCGAATTAGAGTCGAAACACAAAAATGTTTGCTCTTGCTTAACCAAAAATTATTTTAATCGTTTGTTGGTTGCCCAAAAGATCGTATCGAGAATCCTAAACAACCATAATGGGTGGGTTCGGTTTTTTTGTGTGTTTTTGTCTCACAAAGAGTTTATTCACAAAAACAAAAAAAGGAAAATGTTTTTGTTAATGATGGTCTTTGGCGATAGTCATATTATAGCGCTAAAGGTGGCTCAGGGCTCACCTCAATGACTACCTGCAAAAATTATAATAATGATAACCTAGTGAACAGGTGAACTGTTTTCTTTGTGAGAGTCGGCTTCAAATCAAGGGCGGGTTTCGTTTGATTCTAATAATTGTTCCAAGTGTGAGCCAATACACGCCTTGAAAAACTACGAAAATTGAATATTTTTGAGAAATTTCGATGTCCACATTCAAAATTTTGTTTGAAAGAGCAAGCTTTTAAGTGTTTTCAAGGAACAAGCATCATTTGGGTCAAATGGGTCAATTCTTGGTTTCGAAAACTAAGCGTTTTCTCTTGCTGGGAGCGAAAAACTCTCTTTGGGAGTACCTTTGGGTATGCAATGGTATTTAACCACTGACTATCTGCATAAGGAACATTTCGTTTAACTTGTCGTTTGGTTATGGCACATATGTCTCTGCAGAGGTCGAATATTGTGTTGAAAATTTAAGGTAGCCAAAAATATTAAAGAGCTTTCCATTTTTTTTTTTGTTCCATGCTCAAAAATCTCATGCGATCTCTTCTCATCTCGCAACCAATATCTCGCTTGTCAAAAATGTGACCGAATAATTTATATAGAAATAAATGCAAAATGGATGCGAATATTCAAAAAAAAAAATATATTTCTCCCAAAAAAAGAGTTGAAAAAAAAACTGAATTTACATTTTGTGTGATGTGTAAAAAATTTGCTGTCACGAAAGATAACACTTTTACAAGCGGGTAACCTGCTGCACAGCCTTCCACACTGGTGGGACCTCTCCTACCTTTCAAAAAACCAACAGAGAAACAAAAAAAAATTCCTTGTTGGCGTTGCTGCTACCAAGTTGGTACAATCTACAATGTTGTACAAAATGTACGCCACCCATCACCAGCGAGACAACACTCTGCACAGCATTCAAAAGTAACATCCGAACCAGCAGGAGTAATATTTTATCTGGCGTCACTGTCGTGTCAGAGTTTGATCGGAATTTTTGTATATTTTTTTTGTTCGTTTGGAAAGCACCCGTTTTCGAGGTGGCTCAGGATGAGGTGCAAGAGAGGTGTCAGTTGCCACAGTAGTAGTAGTTGTTGTTGTTGTGAGTTTTAAAAATTGAAATTATTTATGAGGTACATCAAGTATAGTAAAATAAGAAGTGTGAGGCGGCGGCGTCAACTCGATATTCATATGAGCCAGGAAGGTGTTGGTAAATCCCCTTTTCACGCAGGCAAAATGACACTCGGGATCAATCAGGATGCCGTGAGGCTGAGCCTCCTTGTTTCTGTCTGATTAAAAAAAAAACCTTATCCCAACGACCATTTTTGAGTAATTTGATGGATGTGCACCGGGAGACTTGGGATCGCGCATTCGGGGATCGGGATCGGGAGCTACTTTATGTACCAAATCCACACACGGGATGGATATTTGTTTCTCGTGAGACGAGCAATGAGGAGTGAATTAATGGGCTCAGAGGGCGATGGGCCGGTGATAAATTTGATTACAGGAAAAGTGACAGTATTACGAGTGAACTGCTTGTTAATACTTAATGCCAACGAGTGCTACTTGATTAACGTATGAGCTTCACAGCTCGCAACTCTCTTCAACATCAACATAGCCAATGTTGAAGTCGGGTTGAGCGATGGTGAATGCAGAGATATGAGTGTTGCCTTGTGCTTGGGGAATTTAATTAATTGAAAACGTCATCTATCAAAGGTTAATGAATAAAATTGAAAAAAAAAAAAATGACGAACGCACAAATGAGGTTTAATCTCTTAAGATAAAAGTCAGTTTGTTAAACTGGGATTGGGATTGATTGGAAGCTGTTTTGAAGAGTTGGTTTAAGTTGTTTTGATTTATTTTATGAAGGTTATTTTTTTTTAATACTTGTTTTTTGGGATTATTCATTCATAACTTCTTGGAAAAAAATAAATAAATCAATCCTTGTTTTCCACAAAACAAAGAAATGTTAATCAGTTAGGCAGAAAGGTAGTTCGTCTTGGTCTTGCTACCATGTCTTCTTAGTAAAACTGTGTTGCGTTCAGTGTACTCCCGTACTCCGCTTTGCTAGAAAATACTCCCCTTGGAAACTTAAAGAAACATTATGGTAATCGCACGAACGAAGCGGGCTATAGACTTGCCCATTTCATGAGGTAACTCGCTCATCAAACCTACCCTTCAATAAAGTGATTGTGAAGTGTGCTTTGTGGCTTGTATCACCATCCTAATCTGTAGTCATGGTGCGATAACGCTGGCCATTCAGAACGCCATAGAATTATTGAAATTGACTGATTTGGATTTTTTGAAACGGACGCCGGAACGGCAGCAATTTTTTCGACGCTTCGACCTAACCACTATCTCACTGACACGGCAATATCACTCACACTCGACTTGATATTGCCGGGATGGAATCGTGTTAGCTGATAGTTGATTTTCTTTTCTTTTTTTCCTGAATTTGACTGTCAACTATCAAAAATCAGCTTACACGATTCCTCCTCCGGTCTACTAGGGCGAGAATTACGACCGAAAATTTTAGTTATTAACGCTCTTAAATTTGTGGTCATCGACTCCGATTTTCGTCAGAAAGCAGACTTTGTCATAGCATCGTTGGTGAACTTTACCATAGCAAAAATGTTTAGTGATTCAATAATGAAAGCAGGTAGGTTTGAATGGTGCTTCAATTGCGCCGTTTTGATACCATAAACTTGAAGTTACCCAAAAAGAATAAACTGTAAAAAGTTACGTTTGTGGTCGTAAGTGGGCCATATCTATCTCGAGATATTGCAGTTGTTGAGATTTTTCCATTCTGCGTTAGATTTTTTTAAGAAAATCGTTTTGAATATTCGTTTTCACGACTCCTAACTTCCTCAGCAAGGGATATTTGAAGGCTTGATCTCGTCCTGGCCAGTTCATCAGCGATTTCATAACCTTGAATGTCGCTGGTACCCAGACTAGATACATTTTTATACTGTCGTTAAGACTTGCAGCTCTTGCTTGCAATCTCTAAAGGTTCTGGACTCAGGTTGCTGTTTAAAGCCTTGATATGTGATTGGATAACAATAAAGATTGCAATCTTTTTTATAATATCGTCAGCTTGAAATACGCTACATCTGTCGAGCACTCTAAAGGATTTCTTTAATACCCAGTTCTTCGGAGAAGACACCAGCCCCAATACCGAGTTCCATCTTGGAACCATCAATGTAAACTGAGATGTCCAAATGCTTTTAAGGGCTATTAATTTTCCAATTTCGCCTAGTTGGAATTTCAACCATCCAAAGCTTAGGGTTGGTAATGTGTAGTAAGAGGGTTCTAGTTTTATTTCTTTAGGTAATAGATTTAGAATTTTACTTTCACCAAAAGACTTTGCAGTCCACATACCCGATTCTCTCAGTCTTAAAGCATAACAGGAGACAGTTTTGTGAATGTGAAGGTCGATGGGAAAAAGATTCAGAATGACTGTGAGTGCATCAGTAGTTCTTTGAACTAATTTTAGCTTATCGATGTTATATTGTCTGTCTAGGGCAGACCACCAAACAATTGATTCGTATGACAGAATGGGGACTTTCACTATAGGAAAGGGTACATTCATAGTTCATAAGTTAAATTTGAAGCTGTCAAAACTCGATTTTTTTTTCTTCTACACAATTAAAGAGCGTTCCTTAAAAAAAAAGTTTTGTTTGTGTACTCCCTTCAATAGCAAAATACTCCCCTCTAGAACTTGAAAGAACTCCTCTGTGAAAATTTGAAACGGCAGCCCTGGCTAGAAACAATTTTCATCAATTTTGTCTTCAGATTCTATAATTCCCCTATGATGAACTTGTAACGGATTTGGGTTACTCATTCAATAATTAACTCAGATTAATCAGATCTATCAAAAAAGCAAAATTTGTCGAAATCGATTTCTTCAAGATTTTCCGACCACCACGATGTGTTATAGGTAGGTACCTTGCCAACATTTTGGGCAAAAAAAAAAAGTTCTTCGGGAACCCATCGAGTGATACCTCGGGAAAAAGGTCTTCGAGAGCCCAATTTCTTAATACGCGGTCACAGTTGTTTTGAAAACCTCATAGTCGAAATATTGGCAAAAATGTGTCTCTTGCGATTTTTTCGTTCGAAAATTTCCAGGGATTTCAAATTACCACTGCACTCAAAATTCTCTGATAGCTTATGGGAAATGACACACTTAAACTTAGGCCTGATTGTCTTTTCTCAACCACTGAAAACCAAAACCATTTTCGGGGTCTAGTTCCCAAGATAAGACCTCTAAACCGTTTTTCTTCGTTTTTGTACCAATTTTTAAAGGTACCAAACCTTTAAGAACATTAAAGAGGTAAATTTTAATCTGTCAAAACAAAGATTTCAAATCAAATTTCCAAACCAATTTTGACAAAAGATCAGGAATCAACTCTGAGCGAAAAAACATAAAATGATCAAATGACGACGGCTTTTCGCCTGTTCTTCACCAACGAATCCACCACGATTTCGTTTTGATCGACATAATATTTCCGTTTCTCCTTCCGACATGCTATAACAAGACCATCACCTCAACTCACCACACTTGGCTGATGGTCATTTATCGTGTCTGTTTTAGTTTTGATTCGTTTTTTTCTCATCCAACATCGTTCAACAACTCCAGTTTGTCCCCGCGACCCACATACAGTCAACTTCTTACCCATGCCATGGTTGGTCATTCCAATAAACTTCATCTTAATCATGAAATGGGTTCGGTTTTCGACCGGTTTATAGACTGCTCACTTGTATACACTGTGTTTCGCTTCCACCAGTCAGTCTGATGTTTTATTTTGAATTCCTTCACAAGTGGCACCCCCATGAACCTCTAAGAACCGCCCAATCGCGAAAATGGCTGCGAGGCAGTCAGGCTTAGAGCTGACTTGTTTACATGTTTGGAGCTGCCCCCGCTTCGCGCTTCTTTGTCGTCGTCATCATCAGTGGCAGTCAGCGCTTCGTTAAGTTTTTGATTGGCATTTTGGCTTTTCATTCGTTCGCACCAGAAGAGCTCGGCATAATTAAAGGTGAGCAAAAGAGGTGGGAACAACTGGAAGGTGCCCGCACATTTCTGTGGCTTCAGCAAAAGAAGATGTAAACCGAGCTGGACTTGACTTGAACGAAAGTGGGTGGAAAAAAAGAAGGATCCCCAATTCGTAATCCAATAGTGGCATGGCAAATCCTTAAATATGATATCCATGAAAAATGTTTTCTCAATTTTCAGTTCCTTGCCCAGTTATGGATCGTTAAATCGAAGAATTTCCATTTCCACTCCCATAACGAACGGCCATTCATCTTGCACTTGTTTCCATCCTTCTGCATTTCGATTGTAGATCCTGTCACTGAAGGATTTCACAGTCTTTCACACAAGTTAGTTGTCGTTCTTGTTTTGGTAATCCCGGTGTCCTTTTAATGGTGGATGGTGTGCTGTTGATACCTGAACTTCACACACATGGATTGCTCTGATAACTTGGTCCTTCTAGAATCTACAGAGTATCCTTATGGATAGACCAACCATGTGTGAAAGGGAAACAATCTCTGGTTGCCGCCGTGAAATGGTTCATTCGAGGATTCTCCTTAAATTTCTTTTTAATTAAAAACAAAGCACATTTCTAGAATCCGATTACACAGTGTGTCTACATGGTTATCCATCTTCGTTTAAATGCAATGCAATATCCATATGCCCAGGCCCACAGCAAGAACCTACAATAGAACCTGTGCAGCATACAAAGGCGTCATGTTTTGTTGGAGGTGGCGTGTCATTGCGTCGTTCGTCTTTCACGCATTTTAAGTGTAAATTTCGTTGGTACCAAACACGAATCACATTTGCTCTTCGGTTAAGGAATTTTCAGTTTTTATGGTTGATTTTTCGTTTTTGTGATATTTTTACGGAATTTTGTTTAAATTTTCAACTCGCATGGTTGTCATATATTTTAAGTTTGATGTGGGAATGATGTTTACAAATTACAGCTTTTTTTTGTGGTTTTCTAAATAAATGTTTGCATCGGGCATAAACAGTTTTGAATGTTGAGGTTAAATTAAAGATTTGATTCGCTCCCACATCAAAGTGGGTTTGATTGCCAACTGTCAAGGCAATTTGAATGGAAATAAATGTTGGAAGGTGTTTTGATGAGTTTTCTTAAGGTTGGAATGCCAATGACAATTTGATGAGCAAATTACTCATTGAATTTTAACAAAAAAAAAAAACTTGCACTGAGTAAATCAGCTTTATTTGGCGTGTCTTGGTTCAATCCCGAGATTAAGTTGCAAGTCCACTAAACAAGTTTGAAGCTTTCCGCCGGTATTCACACGAGTGTTCGAAGCGGTTGATCTCATACAGAAAGAGCCTCAAGCCTTCAGAGCTCGTTCTTTCGAGAACAATTTTGAATGCGTCAATTTCTGATGGATAAATTGTGCCGCTATTTTGGAAAATCTACCATTGATTAAATTTTCGGTGACGTGAAATATCACCAAACGAAATAAGGCCAATTCTCAATTTGGCAGTATTTCGATTTGAAGTTATGTAGTATTAAGTCGCGAAGTCGGAATAACTACTTATGTGGGTCAGTATTATAGCTCAGTAGTCCTAAATTTATTTTATTTTCTATCAGACAAAAGTCCCAAATGAAACAAAAATGTGTTTTGTGAGAATCAATTTATTTATTTGTATTCATCACTATTATATGGAAACAAAAAAATTTGTATTTATACTTTTTGTCGACAAAATTGACAGAGCAATTCATTTTTCAAAGCTGCTGCCGTTTCCTTTAATTTGGTAAAGAACACGCACTTTTAGCACGCTTCAGCATTTGCTGCATTGCAATGATTCATTTTGAGCATCTTTTTTCACTTTCGTCTGAGGATGATGACGATCTGCAACATTTAAAATCGATTTGGTTTGACTGGGAGCGTAAAGAGCGGAAAAAATTTTGCCCACAAGAGAATCAATTTGTGGTGTGAAAATAGAAAAATTCGCACGGAAAAAATTTTGCCCACAAGAGAATCAATTTGGGGTGTGAAAATAAAAAAATTCGCGCGAATTTTTTTATTTTCACACCCCAAATTGATTCTCTTGTGGGCAAAATTTTTTCCGCTCGCTTCGCTCGCTAGTATACAGTAATTACTGCTTAATTTTTTTGTTCAAGCTCCAAATCATTTATTGAAATAATATTTGAAGACATGTCAGACTGAGTTAAGGTTAAGTATTGCAAAAATAGTACTTACGTCTGCATACACATGTTGCAAGAAAACCTAACATCCCGTCAATACAAACATGTCTTTCTGATCGAGCTGTTAAAGTAAATGTAACTGAAACAGCTCAGTTATTTTACGTGACAATAAGATGAAACTGGGTTCAAGTGCAGTGTGCTTGTAGAATGCCCTACTCTCACCGAACACCAAAGTTCAGAAGAACGTTTGCGTTGGGAAGAGTCTCCTTTAGGTCACATGGACTTAGAGCATGCGGTATGTAAACCTTGAAAATATGTTCAAACTGACCACTTAATCTATTGTTTTACAAGATGTTTAAAACTGATCACGAAGGTCAGACACCCCGAGTTTTATTTCTGGATTTGTCCTCAACAACAGTTACTGTGCGAAAAAATAAATAATTATTTAACTTGTAAAATTATGTTCATTATAATTACTCACATTCCTCATAAAACCTGTTTAGCTCAATTTCATGCTGGGAAATATTTCCAACAACAAAAATTGTGCGGTTATTTCCCACTCGCAGTGGGAAACTATTCCACTTTAAAAAGTGGAGCAAATTTCCGCTTTGATTGGAGTAAACTCCCGTGAAGTTATTTCCCTGCACCGATTTCGAATATTCAAATATTCGGGGTTACTTCCATTATATTTTTGGCCTTATTTCTTTTTTAAATCGAAATAAAGCCAAATTGGTTGTATTTCGTTTTGAAAAACGAAATAAGACCAAATTTGAAATTTGGTGTTATTTCATTTGGCGTTATTTCACGTCACCTAAATTTTCACCAAATAGGAGACTTGCGAAAAATCTCAGGAACCAAAACCGACGCGATGTCAACTATCCTTTGGGAGGAATGGCCTTTTTGTATAAGATGGCGTTGGGGAACTCACGATGAAGCGCTGATGAAAGGTCTTAAATAAAACTGTTTTTTCACTTCTCTTGCGAAAAAGTGCAAGACTCTAAGTACTGTCAAATCGGAAGCAGAATCTTTTAAAAATCCATCCAACAGCTAGGATTGCCCGACGGCATGCATTCACATTATAGTGGCGAGGAATAGAAGGGCTCTTTAGTAACGTAGAAAAATTAGTTTTGAACGAATTTGATTTGTTGCTGACGCAGATCTTACGAGAGGTTAGAGACGCGGTCTTGTCAAGCGAAACTAACGTTGAGGTTTGAAAACAATTAGGATAGAAAAATTGGATGCAGAAATAAGTGTGGTTGAAGACGATAGTTCGTCAGTCTTATAGAGAATTCTTTTTTCCCAGACCTTAGTCAACCATCGACCAAATTTTCACGTTGCGGCAGATCCTGGAAAAGACCTATGAACTCCAAATCGATACCCACCACCTTTTCATCGATTTTAAGGCCGCGTATGACAGCATCTACAGAGACGAACTGTATAAAGCTATGTCTAGTTTTGGCGTCCCTGCCAAGCTCGTCGCTTGTGCAAAATGACGATGGAGAACTCACGCTGCTCCATCAAGGTTGGCAACGAGCTTACGGAATCTTTCGACGTCAAAAAAGGATTCAGACAAGGCGATGCACTGTCATGCGATTTCTTTAACATCGTTCTTGAGAAGATAGTGCAGAACTCCAACGTCAACACCAGAGGCACTATCTTCCAAAAATCTGTTCAACTTCTCGCGTACGCCGATGATATTGATATAATGGGAAGAACACAGCGTGATGTCAATGGCGCCTTTGTGAGAATTGAGACAGAAGCGGCAAAAATGGGTTTAGCGGTAAATGAGGGAAAAACGAAGTATATGCTGTCTTCGAGGAAGGACACCCAACACCGACGGCTCGGGCAGAACGTCACAATAGACGCTATAACTTCGAGGTAGTAGAGGAGTTTGTCTACCTAGGCTCCGCTATAAACACGGGCAATAACACCAGCGCCGAGATCAGACGAAGAATAACTCTTGCTAATCGCTGTTTCTTTGGGCTAAGAAAGCAATTGAGTGGAAAAGCCCTCTCTCGAGCAACTAAGGTAAAACTGTACAACACACTCATCATCCCAGTCCTGCTGTATGGTGCAGAAGCATGGACCCTGACAAAATCGGATGAAAGTGCCTTAGGCTGTTTCGAGAGGAAAGTTCTTCGGTTCATCTTTGGCCCGTGTGCATTGAAGGGGAATGGCGAAGAAGATATAACAGCGAACTTTACGGTTGTACAACGACATGGACCTAGCCAGAAGGGTCAAGGTCCAGAGACTCAGATGGCTCGGTCATTTAGAGCGAATGGACACCAATGCTCCGGCCCGGAAAGCCTTCGACACTATTCCCGAGGGACGTAGGAGGAGAGGAAGACCGCGACTCAGGTGGCGCACTCAAGTGGAAGAGGACCTCAATCAACTTGGAGTGCAAAACTGGAGACAACCAGCTAAGGACCGAGCTAGCTGGCGGAGACTGTTGATTGAGGCCCAAGTCCACAACGGACTGTAGCGCCACCTTAAGTAAGTAAGTAAGCCCGGTTATTACAAACTTCATTTGTAATAACCTTGCACTTGGAAGTCATTGAAAAAATTACAGCATCGATATGCGACACATGGCACACCACATTGGAAATAGTTGGCAAGTGCTTTGAGACA